>JAYMTH010003442.1:0-10914 GCA_036897465.1 Pelargonium australe | reverse complement strand
ATTTAGTGTCTATAAGCGTTGTACTTTCTAAAGCCGCGCGCTATGCGCCGTGACTCCAGAAGGGGTTTGCGCCATTGTGCGCCTTGCGATAACCATGCTTTTTGCCGATAAAAAAATAAAATAATCCATTGCATTGATGACATTTGATATGCATAGCACGAGATGTAAAAAGTGCTTTGAGAGGGCTAAGTCGATCTCTCTTGGTTGCCCACAGAACTGAATTCAGCTAGTGTAATGAACATGTAGAACTCAAGTTCAGGTATAGCCAAGTCTATCAAGTTGCAGGTCTAGTAGATTTATTTTTCTTCAAAGCATTTGTCCATGTTATACCAACCCTTCTCATTGATCACAACCCCGCTTTAAATCTGGCCTGCCTTTAGCTACTCATGCCTTTGGTTCATCTGCATTAGTAGGAACGACAAAATTTTCCAGAATTTTGAGCCGGACTTACTCATTAAGGACAAGCCGACACTTAGAGCCTTTCGAACTGGATCTGTGATCCTCTTTCATGTTCTAGATCTTACCTAGAGTATTCTCTTTGTAACGGCTGTGCCTCCCATCACTTGTATCTTTCTCTGGTTCCCGTTTTGGGATCCCGAGCTTATTAATATATATATAGCCGATAAAAAACAAAAAAGAGAGTTGGGTTTAGGGAGAGGTGGGTATCATCTGTATAGTCTTGTTATTGGGAAGAGCTTTTTTATTTGTTTGGTCTCTGTAGTTTACACTGGTAATGTCACCATAAGGTCTTTAGAGGAAAAAATGTTTTGGGGCCTTCGAGTTACTCTAGCATGATATTTATGTAGTTTGATCATCAGTGTTATCTATGTGACCTTCCTTACTCTTACAATATTCACCTTCTCTTCATTCAATAGGGTATTTTATTTGTCTTGCTTCGGTAGTCGCGCCTACTAGTGAAAATAAAAACCCTACCAGGCTCTTCCTAAGGTTGTGCAATGGTTTCTTGTAGACCCTGTTTGATGGACACTCTAGGTTTTGGTCACAAGTATGAGTCTCCCTATTGTTGGAGATTGTGTATTAAATAAATAGGTTTTGGTAATAGAAAGATAGGAGTAGGTTTTTGGCGATACTAGTCATTTGTAATCATGTGGATTCTTCGGTGGGGAGTAAATAGTATATTTTTCCATGACAATATCTAATGTCAATCATTTGTTGGCTATGGTTGTCTTTATTGAATCTCTTTGGGCTATTGCTTTGGTTTACTTATTTTTGTTAAGTGTATATCCTTGGTTGATGTGCAATCGGAATGGAAGGTTCTGACGTAGTTTTCTGTGGTTAGGGTTCGCATTATTATGGAAAGAGACAGCAAAAAAGACCCGGATACACATCCAAATGCTTTATTAGCCAAAATCTTAATTGATCAGGTTAGTAATGCTTCTTCCACTAAACAATAATTAGTTGCTCTTAGCTAGCAGCTTTCATCATGTTACAAATGCTTTCAACCAATGGTTCAAATTTTGGAAGCTTCAGGTGGATCGGAAATTAGTGAAGCAAACTGTAATGACTTCAGTATATGGTGTCACGTATATTGGAGCACGTGATCAAATAAAAAAAAGACTGCAGCAGAAGGGGCTTATTTCTGATGATAGACAATTGTTCTCTGCGTCTTGCTATGCTGCTAAAGTAAGCAACTGTCATACTTTCGAAATTGTTTTTTTGTACTTTAAATTGTTTTTCAGGTGGTAGATATCGTATCACCATATTTTATACAGGGAAATTGTGTTTTTCTTCTGTATTTTATCGAACTTTAAAGTGCTTTATCTATTTATTTATTCTCTTTAGGTGACAATGGCTGCCCTTGGAGAGATATTCGATGCTGCTCGTCGTATAATGAGTTGGCTTGGTGCTTGTGCAAAGGTATGCAAATAAAATTTATTTTCAGACCTAACCGAGGTGCAACCAGGAAGCTTTTCATCCGTCGTTGGAATTCATATTTTATCGAATTACAATTTTTTATTTTTTATTTTTTTTATTTTTAAATTTTGTGGTATATCTGTAGGTTGTTGCCTCTGAAAATCAGCCTGTGCAATGGACAACTCTTCTAGGTCTTCCGGTTGTGCAACCCTACTATAAAGCTGAACGGCGTGCAGTGAGTTTTGAACTTGATTTTTTGTTGGATAAGAATCACCCCTATTATCATGATGCAATCCTTTTCTTCTGATGAAACTATCTAAAAATAAATAACAAGACAGGCATGCACTACTAACAACCATTGGGGCATGTGGTTTAGGCCCCTTGGTCCCCTCGAGGTCTCAGGTTTGAGCCTCCCTTTAGGTGGTGTTGGTATTGCCTATCGGAAAAAAAGAAGACAGATGCACTATTGCACTCTTGATTTTATGACAGTTTTGATTTCTGAAGTTAGATTAATATTATGAAACTCGATCAAATGATCTATATGTTCAGTGTTTGGTCATGTCATAATAGATAGAAAAATGGTGTACAGAAAAATAATAAATAGGAAGCAACAAGTTGTCTAGTTAGGGTTGAGTATAAGACATTTATTTGAGTTTCGAGTTGAAGTATGAGAGCATAATTAGCTAACTTCTACATTAAGAAAACTGCACAGGGTTTTAGGGCCTAGGACTATAATTGATTGAAGGCTCTAGCATCCTTATCCACATTCTGCTCATGAAAGGACTCCTTAACAGTATAGTAATTGATTTTTATATGAATCTGCAGATAAAAACGTCACTTCAGGTTTTGACATTGCAGATGGAGAGTGACTCAGTATGCTACTTCTTTATGACACTTTTGGTCCTCTTTCCATCTTTCATTTTGAAGACTTCATGTTGTTGCCCACTCTTATGTTGTCACCTTAAATCCAGGTTCAACTCAGAAAACAAAAAACCGCTTTTCCTCCAAATTTTGTACATTCACTTGATGGTACACACATGATGATGACAGCTATTGCCTGCCGGGATGCTGGGCTGCATTTTGCAGGTATGTCCATAGAGCTTGACCACCTTGATAAGAGCAGATGTTAGCAAACACGCTTACTAACATGCTGTTATGCTTCTAATTTACAAAGGAAGTTAGCTCAAAATTTCTTCCAAACCAGTTAGACACCATTGGCTATTCATTCAAGTTTTTATTCTGCATTTGTTCAAGTCTGTTAATGTTTATAATTTCTATTTATAGATCCTTTATCTTCCTTACAGGATACAGGAAAGTGAATAAAATGTACACTAGTTCTAATATCTATAAGAAGAAATTGTGCGAATAAGTAGAGTACTAACATAGAGTACGAGATTCAAATTACGAATATTTATTTCTGGAGAGAGATTTCAAATTGTCTATAGTTGGGAGGGTGCGTTCATTGTTTTCTCTTCTATGTTTGTGTATCTAGGGGTAGACGTTTATGATATCTATGTGAACTTGTTGATAACTATTGCTGTTCAGTAGATAGGTGCAAAAATGTCAACTCAATGACTGTTTACCGATTTAAATTGACATGTGGTTACTGGAAGTTGAACCAGACAGTGTGATCTCTGTAGAGACCATTAATTTGCTCAAGTTTCATCATATGCTCATTCGAAGTGAAATGCTAAACATAATATATGTCAGAACATTGCATGCTTATACCTTTTTCTTTTTTCATTCTGTGCATTGTTCTAAAACTTTTGGGAACTAGTTTCATGTATGAAACATGAAACTTGTCACATCTGTCTAACAATCGGTTTTCAGGGGTGCATGACTCTTTCTGGACGCATGCATGTGATGTGGACACAATGAATACGATACTTCGGGAAAAATTTGTGGAGCTATATAGCAAGCCGGTACTTGAAAATGTAAGTACATAAAAGACTAGTTTCTTCATTACAAGAGTTCAAGAATCTGTTTTTGTAGAGCATTTTGAAATCCTTGTACTCTTTGCTTATATTGACACTAACTGATTCCGGTGCTAATGGTCTTCCAGCTGCTTGAAAACTTCCAGACATCGTATCCACATTTGACATTTCCTCCCATCCCAGATAGGGGAAACTTCGATATACAGGAAGTTCTCAAGTCTCCATATTTTTTCAACTGATCCTGCCTAGCCTACATGCTCCAGAAGCAAATATGTACATTTTTAAAGAAGCTCTCGACCATCGTAGGAACTAAAGTGAGGTTGCAGATTGAACTGAATATGGATTTGGAAGGAAAAAAAAATGCTAGCATTACTGCCTCCAACTTCTCCAAGAGAGGCTACAAGTATATTCCATCAAGCTGAACGCTTTTTTCAGGCTGAGCCGTACTGCAATATTAAGGTTATGAAGGAAGTTAAAATTTATGCTCTCTTTCTTTCCTAATAATAGGATTAGTATCAAAAGAGGAGAAACTGAATCGAGCTGAGGATAATTGAACCAAGCCAGGCGTGGAAAGCAAAATATTCCCTACGCTCATATTGTAATTTGTTTGAGGGGATATTTTCTGCGGCTAAGATTGAGAGGCAGGTGCTCACTCATATTTTGGGATTTATCGTATGAGTTTCTGGAATCTCTTCGAATTCGACTAATGGTGTTTTTTAGGGTTTTGTAATCTAATAGTTATTTTTCTGTGCCATACAAATGTAGGAAGATAGAAATAGAGATTTTTTTATTTATTTGGGAACATGTACTATATAATCTGTAAATGCTTAAACTTTCACAATTTAGCTACTGTTTGGTTAAAATTTGATGAAATTGGGAATGAAATCTAATTTTACTGTCATTCTCTCGTTTCTTAATACCATGTTCATTTCAATGTGAAGAAGTATGCTTTAATTAAAAAAAAACAGTGCCAATCGTTGGTGTTTGGTTTACAAAACTAAAATTATAGTTAGAAAATGAAATTATTCACACTTCGAAATTATGTTAGTTGACATTTTAGATTAGCTCACTAATGTCATGAACAACTATCAAATTACATTGAAAAATGGTAAAATAACGGTTTTACCTTTCTTTTGACGAAATCTCAAAGTTGAATACTCGTACTGTGTAATGACTTTATCAAGGTTGACTGAGAAAAAAGATATTGAACGAAAAGAACACATACAGGAGATCATAATTGGGGCTTTATTTTTTTTTTTTTTTTTTTCAGGCAATACCAACAACACCTCGAACCTCTAAAGAGACCAAGCGTTTTAAACAGTTGGTCCCATTTGCGAGGAAAAAAACTTATCCTCTTATGGAGACTCATCATTATATAACAAAGATGCACCCCGATTTCTAACGTTGTCATAAGCCAATTACATATTAGTAGCCTATCCTATAACTCAGCTAAGTCTACTCTATTCTTGAAAAGTAAATAACATATAATTTAATTGTAAATGTCAACTAACTACAACTAATTAAAAAACATGTTGGGTCAAGTGGTTAAAACACATTGAATTCTCTCTCAGATCTCGAGTTTGAGCCTCCTTGATGGTATGGAGTAGAATTTGTGGGGTGGAGTATAAGGTGACGCTCCCTTTGGGGATTGGTGAGTTAGATGCAAATAAGATAGACATTGCAATTGTGTTGAGTATAAAATTAATATTGGCTTTCAACTTTTAGTTGAAGCTGTCCTCTACAACACAATTTTATAGCATGCTATAAAACAGAGCTTGTAGAAGCCACCATCATCATAACACTCAGTCCAATGTAGAAAGTACACAAAATGCATTGACACCAATACCCTGGAATTGAAGATAATAATAGATGTAAAGCTCAGGATCCATTAGCTTATCCCAAACACTAGAGGAGTTCAAGCATAAAATTCAAAGTACAAAATGACTTCATTCAGTAATTACTGCAAGTAGACCAACCATGGTGACATACTGTGATAGGTATGTTCATAAGAGTAGCAATTCCCCGGGAAAACAGAATCAAAATTAAAAGGCCTTACGGTTAAATCACAATTAATTATGGACATTATTTCTCATGAGATGAGAGAACAAGAGGCAGAATACTTAATGGGAAGGTGAAAAAAATTAACAGAACTCTTGTAACCACAATTAAACAAGAAAACTAACAGGACTAGTTTCACAAACAAATAATATTATCTTACAACAAGCATATGTACCTTGAATATCTTTTGTGTCTGGTATGAATCCCAGGAAATTATTTGGTATAGAGGGGCCAAAAAGGTCAACAGTGAAAAACTTTGTAGATCTACATAGTGAACTTCACATATTCAGCTGCTTCATCCACAAGGACCATCTGACAGCTTCTAAGAACTTATCATTCTTTCGCAGTGCGTTGACCAAATTGGTGTATGTTATCTTATCAGGTTCTATCCCATGTCCTCTCATTTCCTTCACCAAACCTACAGCTTCTTCAACCATTCCAGCAATTCCATACGCTTTTATCAATGTATTATAGCTGCATAAATCAGGCCCAAGTCCTCGTTCTTTCAGTTCTGTCAGCACTTCAGCGACTTCATCTATCCATCCTTGTTCTCCATAGATATTAATCATGATGTTATATGTGTAATGGTCAGATGGACAATTTGATTCTTTCATTCTCTTCAAGACTTCTCTAAAGGACTCCATCTGACCTTCTCTCCCATAGGCGTCCAACATAGAATTGAAGGCTTCAAGGGAAACTGAAAAGCCATCCATTTGCATTTCTCGGACAGTTGAGGACATGCCTTTAAATTTTCTATCATCCCCATACATAGAAATTAGAGTATTGTATGATATTACATCAACCAAGCCTCGCTTTTTAGCCATCCGGAACAACTTCTGAGACTTCTTTAAAAGCTTGGCTTTTCCATATTGATGTAGCATGACATTAAAGGTGATGGTATTAGGAGCAAACCCACACTTAAGCATCTCATCAAAAAGTCTGGAAAGCTCATCAACTGGCAGAGCACGAGCACAGCAGTTTATGACACAATTATATGTTTCCTGATCCCAAGTGATGTCACTCTTCGTGATTTTATAGTATAGATCTGCCAACTTATCCAGCATGCCACATCGCTGATATATACGGAGCATATCACGAAGAAGATAAATATCCGGAATAATGCCCTGTTCTTCCAAAGCTTCTAGAACAGAGCACGCATCTTTCAAGGATCCAGCTTTAACATACATCCTTACAACAATACTAAAACCAATCAAGTCCAAGGCGGTTCCTGAAGATTTTAACTGTAGATAGAGACTTTCTGCTTCAGTGAACTGACCCATGGTACTGTAAATGCCAATCATAGTGCACGCAATATGCATGTTTTGTTTTGACTCATACTTGGGCATGTGACTGTATATCTTAACAGCATGCTCAAGATGACCCAACTCTTTGCATGAGCAAATTAAAAGATGATACAAGTTATCCTCAAAAGATGGATCCTTCCATTGTTTCTCCTTCAAAACCTTAATAGTATCATCCACCAAACCGTGTTTGACGTAAGCCATGAGCAGAATGGAACATGAAGTCTGGTTGACCAAAATGTGTCTATAGAATGAACCTTTTAAAATGATAGGCACATTATCAGTCCTTCCAGCACTTTCATATGCATGTAAAATAGTACCCAGGGCAGAAGAATATTGACAGCCTATTTTCATCATATCACCAAGAGTTCTAATCGCACCATCTTCATCCCCGTGTTTGGCCTGCAAACTTATAAGCGTGAACAGGTTAGATGAGTTAGGCTCAAACCCTAACCTCTTTAGTTCCCAATAGTACCATTCTGCCTTCTTATAATTGTCAGCTCGACCCCAGCCTTCAAGCATGGACCGGAAAGTTGTTTCATCAGGCTCTAATCCAACATCTTGCAGTTTCTGGAATAGGAGCTGAGCCGCATCCATATTGGATACCTTTCCATAACCGGTTATCAATGTATTGTATGCAACAATGTTAGCGGGAATCCCAGCTTCCTGCATTGAAGTGAATACCAATTCAGCGTCCTCTAATTTGCCTTGCTGACAATAACAATTAAGCATCACCACCCAATTCTCCACATTCAGAACCACTTTATCGTCTCTCAACAACCCAACTACTTCTTCGGCTTTATCATATAGACTCAAACGAATATAAATTGTGATCATTGACGAGTATGCAGATTGACATTTGATTCCAAAATTCCTCATTTGGGCAAATGCAAACTCAGCCTCCTCAACATTCCAACCCTTCTGGTATAGACTCATGACCATACCAAATGTAGCAATGTTAGGCCGAACCCCAAGCTCCAACATCATGCGAAACCATTTTGCACCCGACTGCACAAGTCCTTTCTTGGAACAAGCATAAATAAGTGTATTAAAAGGCCGATAATCAAGTTCAAAAGCAGAATTAGCACCCATCTCTCCAATCATCTTCTCAGCCCCGTCCCAATCTTCTCTCCTCCCAATCACCCGAAGAATCAAACTATAAGCACCCACATTCTGATCTAACCTCCCATTGCTTCTCATCCAGTCAAAAAAATCCAATGCCTTACTGTCATCAGACCTCTCTAGCCGCCTCAAGATCGTATCACAGTGCTCCAAGCTCAAATCAGCCCTAAGAGCAGAGTAATCAACATCTAGGCCACCATCATACACAAAAAAATCATCAATTTTTCTCTGACCCCCATTCCTTTTGAACACATATTTGGAACCCACCTCCCTTTGAGTCCCTTTATTCCTGAACTTGTTCCTAACTGGATGCTGCGAGATGGGTTTTGGCTCAACAAAACTCTCAGTAACCACAGCAGTATTTGGAGTGAAAATATCAGCATCCTCCACTTGGCTCAGCTGGGTATCGAGCCGAGAGACCTTAATGTGTTTGACCCTTTTCAGAGAATTGAAATTACAAGTAGCAATTGAAAGAAGTGAAAATCTATCGAGCAAGTGCTTGTGTTTAGGATCAAATGTGTCAAAAGAAATGGGAAATTTCAAGGACGCCATGGATTCACAAATCTGGAAATCTGGAAATTGAGAAATGAATGGAAGAGAAAGCAAAGAGAAGGAGTGAATTTAAGCGCCTACCTGAGATGGGTTGGGTTGGGTTGGGTTGGCGAGACTGAGACTGAGACTGAGAGCTTGAGATGAGATAGATTATGGAAGCTGAAGCAGTGGAGCAAAATAGCAGTTGCTTTTTCTTTTTTAAAATATCTTTCGACAAACTCATTTATTGTATACACATTATTTTATTCGTTATAAAAAATGACACAAATTGATGCAGTTTAGTCAGTGTATTTTAGAAATAAATTCATGTTAAAAAGTTTAGATTTTATTTATATATATATCAATGTGATTTGTATACACAAACAAGCGACAAAAGATGCTCACTGAGATGGAGTAGCCTCCCACATTAGCCCGGTCTTCAGGCAGGTTGGGTTTCAAGTTGTAGCTTGTAGGCATAAAATACAATGATCTTACGAGTACATACTCAAAGTTATACATTATAAACGCGATCCGACCATCTTTAGGTTAAGTTAGGGCCAGATAAAAGTAGAATCAGGCGTCGAGTGTCCATCAAGTTCGGTTTAAATTGTCAGTTCTACCTCCAACACACCCAAAGACGGATCCAGAAATTTTGTTTTGTGAGAGCAAATTATAAGAATAATTTTTCCATAAAGTTATTATGACAAACTAAAAATCTTGTTGGGGCAATAATTTAAATTTTATCAAATAATATAAACAAATACATGAGTTTAATGGACAAATACAAGTATTGTATTAAAATTATTTTCTTTTGTGGGGTTGTTGTCCCTAATACACTCACAGTGCATCCGTCCCTGAACACACCTACACTTGGTTTCTCTCTTTCATCACTCAAAATATACATAAAATGAAGGCGAGTCGATTTATTTAAAGTTAGGTAAGTTAAATATTATCGTTTTGAACAAGTGGTTGACAAAAATATCAAAACTACGTCGTTTATAGTGTTTGGCTTAGACTAAATCATTAATGATGTTGTGACACTTCATTAAAATTATGGATCCAGCATGTTGTCAAACATTATAGTTTTGAATGTCATTTTGAATGTTTGATTTATCGAATTTTGGCTTAAACTAAGTCATTAATGTGGTTGTGATACTTTACTAAAATTATGATCCATCCAGCAAGCCGCTCTACACACAAGTGAATTTTAATGTGGTAAATACGATATATATATTTTTTTATAATTTAAAATTAAGTTTAACGAGTACCAATCTAACATATATGATATTACCGTCCTTTTGTGATTTTATAGCGCATAATGCCCAAAATTTTAATATATACCATATACGTGGCGTATTATGATTCGAAAAATCATCAATAAAATACTTTTAGCATCATCATTTTGCGCACACACAAAAATTTACAATATTTTAAACATATAACGCTACTCGTTGCAAAATATATGACTCGCCATATTTGTATTATCACATGGGAATGGACTCCATAGTGTTTGAGACAAAGACATTTTAAGCCTTCGTTTATTTTGTTTGGTTCATTGAGAGGATGGGTTAATATTCTCTTTTTCTCTTTACAATCAAATTTTGGAAAATCGATCTTAGATCGAAATGGTGCGGGTGGTTTCATTGCGTCCATGGCTTGGCGAATTTGAGTGATCTCGTCAGTTGGAGATGTCTCGGCTTCAGAGTCGGACGAACTCATAGTGCGAGAGGAGAATGAAAGCACCAAATGGAACAGGTATAAGTGGTGAAGTGCAAATAATAGATATAGAAGAGAAGACTGCTCTTTATTAATTATTGCACTAGTGATTACAAGCAATAACTATGAAGGAAATAGAATAAGAAAAACCTATCAGTGTGATAGATTTCAAGGACGAGAAGAGAAGTAAAGAACAATAAGGAGAGATAAGTAGATAACATATCAATCAAATACTCAGATAATTATTCCTAAGAGCAGCTTCTTCTTTATATAAAATTCTTCAATATTCTCTGATTGAGAGTTTGAAACTTCAATCTCTTTATCTTCAACTTTGGCCTTATCTTCATCAACTGATGGCTTTTGAATTGTTTGCATGT
>JAYMTH010003441.1:0-10916 GCA_036897465.1 Pelargonium australe | reverse complement strand
ATCTGCTGGCAGAGACCATGTAATTCCTATGACACATCCAAATGCTTTCAGATTTCTTCGAGAACAGGTGAACGCATCTATTCTAATTGTTGCAGATTTTGGCCGCTACCCTAGAACAATTGCAAATTTGAGCAAAGATGTGGTGGCACCATATGTTCACGTTGTGGAGTCCTTCACTCATAATGACCTTCCAGACCCATTTGAATCTCGCCCTACACTTCTCTTTTTTCGAGGGAGGACTATCAGGAAAGATGTATGTTAGTTTGGTAATTTTTGTCCAATGATTCGAATTCATTTGGAACTAGAACTGATTGCTCTTGGTCTGTTATATTGCAGGAAGGCATTATCCGTGCTAAATTGGCAAAGATATTGTTTGGTTACGATGATGTTCACTACGAGCGGAGTGTCGCTACAACAGAAAGCATAAAAGAGGTATGTATTGGAGTTATATTGATTATCTACTTTGGTGTTGCTATTTGCATATTGAGGTCCTAAATGGAGTCCATGATGTTTATTGATGCCCTTCTATTCCCTAAAGAAGAGCCTTTCATAATTGTCCAACAGTTCATGTAGTATCAATGATAATTGAATCACTGTTTAACACACCTTGTGTGCTAGTTATTATCTCCCTTGTTAATATAAGACATAGACCATCTGCTTGAGGTAACTGAAAATGTGAAATTTCTGTTACCTAAATATCACGTAATATCCCTTGCTCAGGACAAAACAATGCTTAACTTTGCGCTGAGAGGTGTTCGAGCTCATTAATTGGGAAATGTTTGGACTCATTACTCTTCTTTTTTTGATGTTCCAGTCTTCGCAAGGGATGCGATCATCAAAATTCTGTCTGCATCCCGCCGGAGATACTCCTTCATCATGCCGCCTGTTTGATGCTATTGTTAGCCATTGCGTTCCTGTCATTGTGAGTGATGAAATTGAACTTCCATACGAGGATGAAATCGACTACTCAGAGTTTTCAATATTCTTCTCCTCAAAGGAGGCACTGGAACCGGGTTACATGGTTACTCAGCTTCGGCAAATTCAAAAAGACAGATGGATTGAAATGTGGGCGCGGCTTAAAAACGTCTCTCATCACTTTGAATTTCAGAATCCTCCAAAGAAAGAAGATGCTGTCAATATGTTGTGGAGACAGATAAAGCACAAGCTTCCTGCGACCAAACTTGCTCTACACAGGAGTCGTAGGTTGAAAGTTCCAGACTGGTGGTGGAGGAGAAGATGATGATTCCAGGAGCTTTCTCGTGCAAATGTACATTCAAAATCATTTCATTATTCATGGTGACAACCCTTGAGGGTAATAATCCGAGGTAGTTAACACAATTATTTACTGGTTATACAATTTCTAGTTCTTGCACCTCTTCGATTTCAATCTTTTTTGGTATTGAGTAGCATATTCTGTTGCAATTGGTAGTGATGACGGTAAAAGATAGTTGTTATCAATGTAATTTGTGAGGCTGTAGACGTTCCGAATTCAATGCAGAGCCATTTATAAGATCTATCTGTGTTTGTGTTTGTAACGTTACTTTCTTTTCATATTTTCTTTTGGTTTAAGGCTGGGATGTTGCTTAATTTTGTTTTCATATGTTTCACATGGTTGCATTTTGGGATGCAACTGACTAGCTTATTGGAAGGACATTTTCATGCATGTTTCACCATGCAACGATAGTAATTAGAGTTTAGACAATTAGGTGAGATGACCCTGTTACCATCAATATATAATATCTTGTAAAATCTCACCTACAAATAGACCATTGAAATGCAATGAATTACCTATAAATGTTTTTTTTTAAAGTAGTTTTACCTATGAATGTTGGTTTGGCCATTTGAATGTTGGTTTGGCTATAAAAACTCTTTTTGTAATACATTAAACTTTTAATATCAGTAAAATAGGGTCTAAAATAATTATAAGAAAAAACTTTAGCAATGTCAAGTATTGCCTAACATGTTGTATTTAATAAAAACTTGGGTCCCCAAAGGCGAAATATTAGGCACATGAGTCACTAAAACGGCGTTCGTATAACATAGCTTTTAATTTAATTAAAAACGTCTTTCATAGGTCAGTTATGAAAACGAAGACAAAGAAAATACCACCAAGCGTGTGGATCAACCGGTAAAGGGTTATTTCAGCTTAACCTGAGGTCTCAAGAGCTTTGCCGCCCTTGTGGTCCTACCCGGCTCGAATCAGAATTAGTCTAAGTGTGGTAAGACTTAAATGTACTGATCCCGTGATAATCGCAAACCCGCTTCAAAAACCTCATGATTAAACATAAATAAAGAAAAATAAAACTATTTTGCTGAACATAATCACATTATCCTAGCTCCATCTTGCCATTTAGCCGCAAAATTCAATTGATGAATATCATTTAATTTGTGCCATATCTTATTTTGGTGACTTCTCATCATTTTATGGTTGCTAGTCGTTTAATCTGATAGGCAAACGCACGAGCCAACCCCCCACTCCGTGACCGAACCGACCGGCAATTATTGGAACCGTATGGGCCTATATAATACACACTTCTCTTCTCAACATAAGTAACCTTCTCTCTTCCTCACACCTTGTTTTCACTACCTTACCTTCAGCTACAACCATGGGACGTGACGACAAGATCATACTCAAAAGCCCGGCACTCGTCAAGGTCAGCTATCTCGACGTTTGTTTCAAAATAAATGTCTTATGTATTTGTTTTTTTTGGAAAAATGTGTTTAACAAGATTAAGTGGTTCTAACTAACTGTTGTAAGAATACTTAGAATGATTAACTTTGTAAAAATGAACATGCATGTGCACTCATTTTGTATGTACATAAATATTGTTAGATAAAGCTTAACATTCGTTTTGAGACCGACAAAGTAATATTTATGACTTATGTCGTGTTGTGTTGTGATCTGTCTCCTTACGAGAGAGACGAGTTTTTTTTTTTTTTCTTTATATTTTTGAGACTATTTTTGCTCGGAGATTAGTCACAGCTCGATCTCTACTAAACACACCAGTTGTTTTACAGTCCGTGACTACTCCTATTTAGGGTATAATATTCACAAATGGTAGTTCGATCTCCAGTCTAGAGCTCACGAAAAAAAATCAGTTCGAGTTGAGTTGATTATGGAATTTTTGGGTCACAAAAACAATGAATTTTATGCTTAAAATCCAAAATTCGACCCTAACTTAACCCCGACCAATCCTACGACCTTATAGGGCCAGGTTAGGGTTAGTGTTCATCAACCCGAACCCGAACCGACCCGAAATTTCGCCACCTCTAAATTCTCCACTAATTAAACACACTAATCATTATTTTACGGTTTGAGACTTCTGCTTGAGCTTAATCACAATTCAATCTCCACTAAACACAACCATTATTTTGTGTCACGTCTCCTTCTCGGGGCATAGCCACAGCTTGATCTCCATTAAACACATCCATTGTTTTACCGTCTACATCTACTCTTGGCCGGAGGTTATTTACAATAAAGACTCCTCTCCCGTCTCATGGATATGTTTAATGGAGATCAAACTCGAGAGCTGTGACTCATTGCGTTACTAACCGAGCCAATTATGGATCTAAAATCAGATAGCTAGTTGTAACTCCTTGTAAACCACAAATAGATGTTAAAATGTGAGATCAACATATAATCATGGGACTTGCAACTATGTTAACATACTATTGATTTGTAAAGAGTTTAATTTAACTTTGGCTTTGTGCAGTACATCTTAGAAACAAGTGCCTACCCTTGCGAGCACCAACAACTCAAGGAACTCAGAGAAGCCACCGTCGACAAGTACAAATATTGGTACCTCCATTTCTCATCTTCATCTTTCCTGAAATAGAAACATTCATCTATCCATATTTGTGATAATTACGGAAATATTTGACTAAGACAAACAAGTTAATCATGGCCGTTGGATCTACCACTCATCCAAGTACAAAATCAATCACAGTATGTGAGTCACGGCTTTGAATTTGAACTATTTGGTCAGCTACAGTTTTGAGGTGTACGTGCGCTGTGGCAGGCTGGTAGTTGCTTTACTTTTTGTCCCACATCGCTGAGGCGAGAGAATGATAGAGAGAACTCAGCTTATAAAAACCGGAACTATGCTCGATCTTAAGCATACCTTTCTCGGCCTTTTGGCTAGGATCAAGTGTAGTATCTGTTTTTATCAGTTTAATATCTGATATGTGCGTTGCTACTGGGACTCTTGCGTGTCGCCCACGCGTTGCACTACTGCACGGGCTTGGCACACCCCTCCAAATCAAGTTCCAATTTTACCCTTACAATCTTTTTCCTAAAATCTGAGATTTTGCAGGAGCATGATGAATCTGCCAGTTGATGAAGCTCTGCTACTAACAATGTTTGTGAAGATCCTGAATGCAAAGAAGACGATAGAGCTTGGTGTGTTCACTGGTTATTCTCTTCTCTCCACTGCTCTCGCTCTTCCAGATGATGGCAAGGTATTTTACATTTTTTTGCCATGAATGGCCTGTTGTTTTGGGCTAAAAATTAAGGTATTGTGTTTTGTTGCAGATAATAGCAGTTGATCCAGACATGGAAGCTTATGAGTTCGGGTTGCCGTTTATTAAAAAAGCCGGAGTGGAACACAAGATCAACTTCCATCAAACCGATGGATTCTCAGTCCTAAACGACCTCATTGAAGTAGAGAATTTATAAAACCACCCACACCTCATTGAATTGGTCATGGTCATGGCCATTTTTGAAAGTTAATATATTTGTATGTAATGTGTTGAGGTAAAAGACGAGGGGACATTTGATTTTGCATTTGTGGATGCGGACAAGGAAAATTACCTTAAATACCACGAGCTGCTACTGAAGCTGGTTAAGGTTGGGGGCATAATTGCGTACGACAATACATTGTGGTTCGGGACGGTGGCGGAGACCGGCGACGAGAACGCCATGGAAGGGTACGTGAGGGAGGGAAGGGACCTATTGAGGAAACTGAACAGCTTCTTGCCTACCGATCCTCGTATTGAAGTGTCGCTCGTTTCCATTGGAGATGGTCTCACACTCTGCAGGCGCATCTCTTGATTTTATTCGAGCTGGCACGCTTGCTGATAATAAAAATCTCTTGATTTTAGTTGATTTTCATGTTTGCATAAGGACACGTGAGAGGCCACTCCACTCCTGTGATTTGTGTCTTTACCTTCAAGTTATGCTTTGATTTGGGACTGAGTTTTTAACCTTTGATTTGTCATTTTCTGGAAAAACTATTTGAATTATTAATAAGAAGAAGGTCGGAGGTAGTAGACGGCCTGCCGCTGCCACGTAGGACGATACACGTCATATGATACCTGCTCTGCTCTCACAGTCACACACAAAACAAAACCACCTATAATGTCGAAATTCTCCTTCCTTTTTTCTCTTTATTTCATGTTGATCCTCCTGACCTTTGCATAAGAATGTCCGTGACCAATACACTGCAGTTTGATTATAAATAAGTTAGGCCGAGAAATTAGAGTAAAGACAAGTTCTGGCACATTGTCGGCCAGGATGTGACCCAAGCTGTTCTCTCCTTTCTTAATGGAGGGTTTTTGGTTAAATCGGTTAATAAGACGACTATCTCGCTTATTCCGAAATCCGCTAATCCTTCTAAGTCGTCCGACTTCAGACCGATTAGCTTGTGCAACGTCCTGTACAATATTATCTCGAAGACCATTGCGAATAGACTAAAGTCCGTCTTGAATTCTCTTATATCCCCGCTCCAGAACGATTTTGTTCCTGGTAGAAGGATTCATAATAATCTCATCCTTGCCAATGAGGCGTTGCATTCAATAAAAAGAAGTTCTAAGGGCAGAGCTTTTAAAGCGGGTCTCAAGATGGATGTGAGTAAAGCATATGATAGGGTCAGATGAGATTTCCTCCTCAAGATTATGGAAGCTCAAGGTTTCTCGCGGAGATGGATTCACCTGATTCAGCAGTGTATTTTCACTGTCTCTTTTTGCATTGTGGTTAACGGGGCAAGGAGACCCATTATCTCCATATCTTTTTCTTCTCTGCGCGGAGTCCCTGTCGAGATGTCTTGAGACGGCTCAGCTTAACAAGAGTATTCCAGGTATCTCTATCTCCAGGGGTGGGCCGACTTTCAACCACCTACTCTTTGCTGACGATCTCTTCCTTTTCTTTAAACCCTCGTTGGAGTTGTGTGCAAATCTCAGGAACCTGCTCAAATCTTATGAAAGTGCTTCAGGGAAAAGTATTAATTTCGCCAAGTCTGAATGGTTTTTCAGCCCCAATATTTCCAGGCGAATCTCCCGCCTCTTTAGGGGCATTCTCCCTATGCAGGTGGTTAGTAGGCCAGGAAAGTATCTTGGTATTCCTTTCTTGGGCGATGTTTCGAAGAAAGAAATTCATGCTCTGCTAAAGGATAGAGTTGAGGCTACTCTGGCTTCTTGGAAAGCATTCTCCCTCTCGCAATCGGGTAGACTTACTCTCATCAAATCTACCCTTAATGCTATTCCTATGTACGTTATGAATCTCTATCGACTCCCGAAGTATTTCACCAATTGGCTTACTGGCTTCATAGTGAGGTTTTGGTGGGGGGGCGATATGAGTAAGAGGAAGGTGCATTGGGTTTCTAAGGAGATCCTGCACAAACCTAAAGGGGATGGTGGAGTGGGATTGAGGAATGTGGACTATTTTAACCTTAGTCTCCTTGCCAGTCAATTCTGGAGAATTGCCTCCTCCCCCGACTCCCTTGCATCCTAAGTTCTCGCTGCAAAATATGCGGAGGGCAAATCGCTTTGAAAATCCGGAAAACCCAACTTCTCCGCTTCTTGGGTTTGGAGAAGTCTCTGTCAGGGAAGAGACCTCATCCTGACCAATGCAAAATGGTCTATTGGTGATGGAAATATTATTGAGGTCTTTAAAGATGTATGGGCTGGCCAGTCTTTGTTGCCCTGGAATTCAGACCGAAGCATTAGCCAGGGAGCCAAAGTCAGGGATCTGATGATTCAAAATAGCAATAGCTGGGACGAAGTCAAGATTAGGGCTTGCTTCTCTAATTCTGAAGCTAATTTAATCTTAAAAACCCCGATTCCTCAATGGAGTTGTTGTCAGGACAAGATCTCCTGGTTGGTTACCCAGACCGGTCGGTTCTCGATTAAGAGTGGGTATTATCATCTCATCAATCCGCAGCCTTCTGTGGATTCAATGAGCGGATCTTCCAACGCTATGAACTGGAAGAAGTTGTGGCACGCCCCCATCACGGAGAAGCTTAAGATCTTTGCCTGGAAATGTTTAAACAACACTCTCCCAGTGGGTGTTAACATGGAAAAAATGGTATTTGGGAGTCTAGCAGATGTAAAGATTGTGATTTGGAAGCGGAGGATGTGCTGCACCTTTTATTCAAGTGTCCGGTTGCGGAGAGATCATGGTTTATGCGAATTCTTTAACAATCAGAAGCTCCAATGTTCACTCCTTCAAGCAAGTCCTCTTATCTTGTTTTCCCGATAACAACTGAGGGTGCTGAGTCCTGGTTCGTTCTGCTTAACTTCCTAACATGCGCCTTCGAGATTTGGAAATCATGAAACAAGTTCTTAATGGAGGAAGTTAATAGAAGTTGGGCTGGTATTGTGGAAGCGGCCAAAAGTCATTTGAGCATTGCGGTGAAAGCCATTGAGTTAAGGTTGAAACGTGAAGAGAGTAATGCCAACCTTCCCCCAAGGGTTCGCGTTGATCACCCTCAGGACGTGCTTAACTCGAGTACTCATTTCATTGTGTGCTGTGATGGAGCATTCTCCAACGGGAAATGGGGTATTGGCTGGAAGATTTACAACTCCAATTTTTCGATCATTGCTAAACTTTGCGCCCCTGTGGAAGCTTTCAATCCCTATCATGCCGAACTTCTGGCTATCTTATCCGTCCTTAAATTTCTTCATTATAGTGATATCTCCAATTGTGGCATCTTGTGTGATTCTTGTCTGTTTACAGTGACCTTTCTCAGCTTCGTTTTGACGATAGAGATGCTTGGACAACTGGAGAAGACATTAGAAGTATCATTCTCTCGTTAAAGAATGTGTTCTGTCTATGGGCAACCAGACGGGTTCTGTCTGGGGCTCATGCTCTAGCTAGTCTAGGTAGACAGGGAATATAAAAAATCTGGGCTTTGTAACTGGGCTTCTTTTCCGCTTTTATATAAGTTTGGTGGTTATTAAAAAAAAAAAATACAATTGATTTTCATTGTTGAACAATTAAGTGGCAACGTACTTTACCATTTTTTTTTGGGGTAGTTACGTACTTACCTATTTAGTCAACAAAGTTAAAAAATATTACTCCCTCCGTCTTATAATGAGTGTCTTGTTTTTCTTGTATTTTTGTCCCAAAATGAGTGTCTTGTTTCTTTTTTTTTAGTAAGTTAGTTATGCATGAATTGTCAATAATATCCTTATAAAAAGTTATTTAGAATCTCTCAACACATGATCATGAAGACACAATCGTAAACATATCACATTGACTAACTCCTCCTTAATTTTTCTCAAAATAGAAAGGAGGACACTCATTTTGGGACGGAGGGCGTAGTTAACATAGTGATGTCCTTGGATATTATGTGAATAAGTTGAGAGTGCATTAATATGTATGTGTTTAGTTCAAAAATTGCTATGAAACTATTTTTCATGGTTGTAGTTTAAACTAAAATTTGGATTAGCTAAACCCTCAAGAGTTTGTTAGTGTCGCGTCTTTTTGAACCGGGCCAGATTATCACACTAAAAGAGTTTTGTCTACATGATAAACTATTTTTTTTAGAATTGTTCTTACTCCAAAGTCTTGTGACCTTCTAGATCTTGGAAGTGCGCATGTTGTTTGCGCACAGTAACCCACTACTAAACAAATGTATTTTTGAAACACTGACTCAAATGTGAAAGAAAGAATCTCAACCAAAAAACGCAAAGAGGTAGAAAGAGTTCTAGAGAGAAAATGTTTCAAACATCTTATAAGTATATTTATACTTACAAAACAATATCATCGCGTGTCATACCTAGTGACTAGTGTAATTGGTTTTAGGAGTGAAGTTCGCTTTGTTGGGACCCACATGGGTGCTATTGTTTAATTAGCCTCTCAAACGTGTTGTTCACGGGTGTTGGGAGAGGTTCAAATCCATACACCCTTCAAACTTCACAAGGTGGAGTGGAGACGCTACGAGCTTGTACCGCTTCAGATAGGATCCTAGTGTCTTAGCGAGATGGGGAGGTTTGTAGGTGACCTAATGAAGTGATGGATTTTGCTTGAGACTTGCAGTATCTTATGAAGATTAAGTGTTGAGAAAGGGTACAAAACTCTCATTAGGACTTGGAGGTATTTTGTGGAGATTAAGTATTAGCCTTTTGATGAAGTTGACTCTTGTGGATGACGGGTGCAGGGCGTGCTTGTCACAACTAGGTCAAAATTAGTTGTTGATGTCACATTGTTGCAATATGAGAATCAAAGTTGCGACATCTCTTGTCACAAAATTGGAGAAGCTACACTTTGTGAATTGCAAAAGTGAACTAACCACGTCATGTGACATCTCTAGTCACAAAAAAAAAAAAAAAAAAAAACATTATTTTGTAACATACCGTTCGAACGTTTCATTGTTTCTCGTTCACACTTTAAAATTAGTTGTAGTATATGGTTGCGTGTTACAACATGAACATGTCCCATATCAATTAACAATTGTTGAGTTGAGTTGAGTCAAGTGATAAGGAATTTGATTCCCTTTATTTGAGTTGTCTCAATCTGTAGTTTTGTTATTTAACTCGAATTAGTTGGGATTCAAATTAATATTGACAAAAAAATAAATTAGTGGTAGAAGGGTAAAAATGTATTTTAGGTGAAACTGGCAAATATTAAGGTTGGGAGCAAGATGGAGAGTGCGTTTCCGCAGCCAGGTCTCTCTTCTGGTTTCTGCCAAATATATTTCTGTGGGAGTCGGAGACAGTTACAAAAACGACGTCGCAAATGAGCGTAGTCAGGAGCCAAGGTAGCTTCTTCGCAATCCGCACCCTCTCACCATCCTCCCTCTCCCGCTGCTCTCACGCCGGTTCAGCTTCCTCAACCTCAGGTACACATTTTCGATCCTCAATCACAGTTAATTAGTTAATCACTCATAATCTGCGACTGTGGCTATGGCTTCTCGTTTCGATTCGATTTTCTCAATAGTTTCTATAGATTAAGACTCGTTTTAGCTTGCAGATTCAACAATGCTCTGCTTTCTTCGTCATTGTTCTGTGTACTGTTACTATAAGCAATTTTCTTTTAGGTTTTCGATTGGTTTTCCAAAAAATTCCTCGCTGAATTAACGGCGGAGATGATCGGCTGTATTGATGATCGATCGCCAGATTTGGCGGTTTCTGAAAATGAAAGTGCAATGCAATGAACAGTTTGATTGAATATGTCTGGTTGGGTCCCGCAACTACAGCACTGCTAATTGCTATTATTATTTTGACCCATTCTGCTACACTCTACTATGGGCCCAATCCTCTACACTCCTATGGGCCCATACTGGGCCCATGTCTTTTCTAACATCTACTGTTACTGGAAATATTTATTTTTATTTGAATACCAAGATGCTTATAATAGGGAGAATTTTTTTTTTTTTTTTTTTTTTTATAAACATAAAGCTTTCATTCACTCAAATATTAATACATTCGGGAAACAACGAAGAACTTCAACTAAGAAGACCAGACACGGAACTTGCAGCCCTAGCAATTCTATGAGCTAACGAGTTCACTGATCTACGAACAAAAGAAAATGAAATTTTCTCAAAAGTAGTTGCTAACGACTTACAATCGAAAAGCATTAAACCATACATATTTGGCATAATAGACCCTGACACGAGATCCATTATTAACGCCTGACAGTCCCCTTCAAAGCAGACTCGAGACCACCCTTTGCTCCTCGCCCACACCATAGCCTCCCG
>JAYMTH010003440.1:0-10916 GCA_036897465.1 Pelargonium australe | reverse complement strand
TTTCAGCTCCTTAAAGTTTTCATCACCAACTTAACGAAACTTACCGTGACTTAACGGAAGTCATTCAGTCAAAACAAACAAGACCTAATATAACTATATAAGTGATTACTGTTGACCTAACCACAATGAAATTGACAACAACAAAATGACCATATTTAAAATCATTATTCATGACTGCTGTAAAAAAAGTTATGGACTCAATTATTGTTACTTGTTACCATTATGGAACCAGTACATGTGCACCTTAAGTTCTCCAAGCCTAAACTACAATCTACCCAAATTATGCTGTGAAAACATCAAGCTACATATATAAGTTAGCTCTACAAATATAGCTGCACAACAATTCTAGTATCTCCCAATTATGAAATTTTAAAGATGACCATTTGGCTCTTCAACATAACAAAGATGATTAGAAACTATGCATCATAAATAGTGATAATAAAGAATAGTGCTTGTAGTTGAACCTTTAATATGGGTGATAAGATGAATAAATACAACTGCACTCCAAATAGTGGAAATAGAATGACAAGTAATTGAAATTGCACAACAGGGAGTTTGGTGCATTTTATTTGAGGTTGAATAGCGAGTGTAACAATGACATGGACTTAGGGGTAGAGCTGACAGTTTATATTTGAATCAACGGACATCTAATATCTAATTAGACAAAATTATGATCCGATCCATATATTATCAAATTAGATTTTCTTAACAAAAAAAAAAAAAACTAACTGGATCAAATTATTAAATAGTGCTCACTAATATAAACCAATCACGCACCCACAAACATGTTCCATCCATTCAACACCAGAGAGCTGAGCTGAAACAACGCTATAGAAACGAACAAGCAAATTTGACCTATTGTTTAAACTCTTAACTACCGCTGTCCACTTGGACAAGCGGTAACACAACTAATTGGGTCTAGTCTCGAGGACTCAAGTTCAGGTTTGAGATCCCTCATGAGCGTGGTATGTAGTTATAGTATATGTGTTAGTGTGAAGTTTTCTTGCACAATAAATCGTTTGTAAAAAAAAATCCTAACTATCAAATCCATTCAATTTTTGCAATGTTTGAATTTGAATGTGCAAATGTTAAAATACACAGCAACAAATTTTTAGGTGATGCGGTGTACATGGGCCACACAATACAGGGCCAAATTTAAAGTAGTTTAGAAACTGAAGCCCAACAAGAATAGATAGCAGAGGGAAGCAGGCCCAGATCATTAAAACGACGCAGTCTAAAGCGTCTTCGTTGCTTAACGTGGACGGTCCGTCCGAGTCCGAACCTTGAGAATAGAATCCATCAAATTACAGAGACTCAGAGATAGAGACCCGATCATCTGATCTGCTGCCTTTTTGTCACCACGCGCTCCTTTATTGGACTCATTCGGTCGCAACCCAACTTGGAGTTCTCTGAAGCCCTTTCAATCGTCTTCGCTGCCCCTACTTTGTTTCTTCTCTTTGCCTGCCCTTCAATTTTCTAGGGTTTCCGTCTCCTCAACTTCCATGCTCTGTTTTTAAGGTACTTCTCAATCTCCTAATGCTCCGTTTGGTTGTGGAGTAACTGAATGTTCTTAGGTTTTTCCAAAACATCGTTCCATCTGCAGCTGTTTCGTCTCTAATGCTAATTATTTAGTTTTGATCGTTGGTAGTTTGATTTTAATTTCTCAGCTGATTTGATGCATTGTGTTGTTGATAGTGACCCTTACTTGTGAAATTGCTGTCGCTTTGAGTGATTTTCTAGCTGAACCTTTGGTCAATTGAGCTGCTTTTGGTGTGTTGGCGAAGATTATGTGATTTTGTCAGCGGGTTTTGTGGATCAAATCTGGGTTTTCTTGTTTCTGAGTTCTGACATTGGGCTGAATATTTTTATATTTAAGGGTGTGGGGTATAGATTCTGATATTGTTGAAATGAGCGTGGTGGGCTTTGATATTGGGAATGAGAATTGTGTTGTAGCAGTTGTGAAGGAGCGTGGGATAGATGTGCTGCTCAATGATGAGTCCAACCGTGAGACGCCAGCAATTGTGTCCTTTGGACAGAAGCAGAGGTTCATTGGCTCGGCCGGAGCTGCTTCCTTGACCATGAACCCCAAATCCACTGTTTCTCAGGTTAAGAGATTAATTGGCAGGAAGTTTAAGGAACCGGATGTTCAGAATGACATTAAGTTATTCCCTTTTGAGACTGTAGAAGGTCACGATGGTGGCATTTTGGTTTGTTTACCCTACATGGGTGAAACCCATTCATTTACTCCAACTCAGATATTGGGAATGTTGTTCTCACATTTGAAGCAGATAACTGAGAAGAATCTTGGGATGCCCATTTCGGATTGTGTGATTGGGATTCCGTCTTACTTCACGGACTTGCAGAGACGTGCTTATTTGGATGCAGCAGCCATTGCTGGACTTAAGCCTTTGAGATTGATGCATGACTGTACTGCTACTGCACTTGGGTACGGTATTTACAAGACTGATTTATCCAATCTAGGTCCGACATATGTTGTATTTGTCGATATTGGTCACTGCGATACTCAGATTTGTATTGCATCATTTGAGAGTGGACAAATGAAGATAATATCTCATGCTTTTGATAATAACTTGGGAGGCAGAGACTTTGATGAGGTGCTGTTCAATTATTTTGCAGCACAGTTCAAGGATCAGTACAATATTGATGTTAATTCAAATATCAAGGCGTCGATTAGATTGAGGGCATCATGTGAAAAACTGAAGAAGGTTTTGAGTGCAAATGCGGAGGCACCTCTTAACATAGAATGCTTGATGGATGAGAAAGACGTAAAAGGTTTTATCAAAAGGGAGGACTTTGAGAGGCTGTCATCTGATTTACTGGAGAGGATTAGCATTCCTTGTCAGAAGGCTTTGGTCGACTCTGGATTGACCGTGGATAAGATTCATGCAGTTGAGCTTGTTGGATCTGGGTCGCGGACACCTGCTATCACTAGAATTTTAGCTTCTCTTTTCAACAGAGAACCAGGCCGGACAATAAATGCTAGTGAATGTGTGGCACGTGGTTGTGCTTTGCAGTGTGCAATGCTCAGTTCAATATTCCGTGTTAGAGATTATGAGGTTCGTATCTTACTTCATAGATATACATGATTTATTTACCCATTACTGATTTAAGCTTTCCTAAGACGATAATTGGGTGACAGTAAATTGTAGCTATCACATCTTTTTTGTTTTGCTTAAACCTTCATGATTGTTCTCTGGAATAGATTCAATAGAAACTTATTCAAATGTGGCTACCATTTATGGTCATCTGCAGTGGAATTTGTGCTTTTATATCTCTTCTAAAATATATATTTCTATGAACAGATATGCATGAAAATAGTGCATGCTGGAACATCATCGGAAGTGGATTGCATGAGCTTGCATATTCCATTACATAATATGCCAATTTCTCGAAACATAGTCACAACTCATAACCTCTTTCACAACTTGGCATAGATTTCAGCCATTTCAGCTCGGTCTGGCTATTTTCACAGCCTATTATGTTTAGGGAGTCAACCATCCATAATTTATGCACATTTTCAAGAAAGGTTGGTAATGAACTGAGGTGAACTGCTTCACACGACATAAATGAGTTATAGAGCTCATTGCTTTAAACTCATGGCAAGGCTCATTACCTGTTATTCACAGATATATGATTTTTACACGTGTGCGATTATTGTTACATAAAGATTATAATTTTGTTGCATTATTATCATTTTCAGGTTCAAGATGCATTTCCTTTCTCCATTGGATTCTCATCAGATAAAGGTCCTATTTGCACATTGTCAAACAGCATGCTTTTCCCAAAAGGGCAACCATTTCCAAGCGTTAAGATTATTACATTGCATAGAAAAGATATGTTTCATATGGAAGCATTCTATGCTGGGGACAATGAATTACCACCTGCTGTATCAAATAAAATTAGTACTTTTACGGTATGCCTACAATTTAAACATGTTTATTTATTTGTAAATATGAGTTATGTTAAATGGTGTGAAATGTTATATCTTGTTTGTTGTGTGTTCACTTTATTGCAGTGGAATGCATGATATTATACTTCATATGAATACCTTGAGATTGATAAGTCTATATCTGGAGTAAAGGTTTTGATGCTTGAACTGGAAGCTATAATTTAATTGTTAAATTGTTTGTTCTATGCTTGGGTTCCATAGTATGGTTTGTTTGTCCCTTTCGTTGTTTCAATTTTGTAAACTGTCTTGTCTAAAATAATGTAGAAGATATACATTAGCCAAGATGTACATTGGTAATAAATTAATAATCTTGCAGGATTGTATTCAATTTGTTTTATTTTGTTGTCATTAGGATCCCCTGATTTGGAAATGATGCATTGCAATATTATTAAGGGCAGATACACACTCACATGTTTTTTTATCATTTCCTTCAGGCATGGTTTAATTATTGTTACTTAGGCAGCTGCATTTGCTGTCTAGTAAAGTTTAATTTTTTGAATTTATAAATCTGCTTTTGTAGATTGGCCCTTTCCATATTTCCCGCTTGGAAATGGCAAAAATTAAAGTCAGAGTTCAACTGAACCTCCATGGCATTGTTACTATGGAGTCAGCTTCAGTAAGTTGATAATTTTTTCAATTCTCTCTGCAATCATATTTACTTCAGTCGTTTAGCTTGAAATTGCACTAATGTGTACTAAATCTCTGTTGTTGTATCAGCAAATAGAAGATGATATTGATGCTAACATGACCTCTATAAAGACAGAGACCAACTCTGATACTGGCCCCCCTATAGCAAATGGTGCTGAAGACAGTAATCTTACACAGTCAAAACGCTCATCTATGCCAGCAGTAAGTTCAACTGAGTGCAGTAGAAGTACCTAGATTTTGCCTTGTGATTTTCATAAACCCCAATACATAGATATTACATCTCCTGTTTTCTGTGACTTAACTCTGGCTGATCAGTACCAGTTTTTCTAACTTTTGGCTTCCTTTTTCATATTTATAGAAAGAGACATGTATTTTGTCTATCACACCAGGAAAAGAGTCTTGTTGATTTCAAGAAACTGTCTTAATTTTTTTAATTGTCATTTGTGCAGGCTGATGGAGTGAGAAAGGGAAAGACTATCAAAAGGCTGGACATTCCGGTCAGTGAGAGTGTGTATGGTGGCCTGACAAAAGCTGAGCTCTTAGAAGCTGGAGAGAAAGAAATTCAGCTGGCAGATCAAGACATAAAAATGGAGCGTACCAAAGATAAAAAAAATGCTCTGGAGTCTTATGTCTATGAGATGCGCAACAAGGTAAAAAGGAACAGTGCACGCTAGTTACATCTAAGATTTATGACTTCAAAAAAAAGGGCATGATGCATGAATATAGACAAATTAATGACAGAAAGAGCTTTTGGTCACCTCATAACAGTTACTAGAGGGAAGAAAAAATGAGAAAAGAAATAGAGAATTTCTGTAACTAAGACTAGTTAGACATTACAGAAAGCGGACCTGCTTAGATCATGCTTGAGAGAATTAATATGTAGAGATCTCATTGGAATTTAGGCTTTACGTGTGTACCTTATTCCTTGACGTAGCGTCTCTTAAGTCATGCATTTAGTTGGACTCTAGATGTTTGAAGTATGCACCCTAGCTCCTATACCATTACATGTTTTCTTTCCTTCTCTTGTTCTACTTGCATCATCATTGTCAAAGACAAATGGTGCTTCTGCCACAATGCACTATGTTTTTTTTTCCCTGGACAAATGATATTGCCAACAAAGCATCATAAGTTCCCATCTCCGCCAATATCAACTGTGTCTTTTTGGTACTGCCTCTGCCTCCATATTTGCTTTTCAACTTTTGATATCTCGTATACCGATGTTCTACAATGAGTGTTCATGGACTTTTCGCAAAGTTCTCTCTAGGATTGAGATAGATTAATTAAGCTTTAATATGGTGTTTCAAATGGGTGGTTGTGCCTGAATCATATGCATATTATGTCATGAATAAATGTTTTTTATTTATTATCGGCATATCATGAATAAATGTTAATGCCTTTTAAGGCAACATTGTTAATGTTATCTAACTCATTCTAAATAATATTCAGTCAATTAAGCATTTAAGTAAAAACTTCAACTTAAAGACATCTGTTCTGTGCGTCCAAGTATTCGATTTAAATCCTCTTTTCATGAATAATGCTTAACTCCAAATTCTTAGACCCTTTTTCTTGCCTTGAATACTTTAATAACTCAGTTACTGCCAATAGATTCTATATACATACAGTAGTATCACCACTGAGTCAGAAAGGGAAGAAATCTCCAGAAATCTTCAAGAGACTGAGGATTGGCTTTACGAAGATGGATCTGATGAGTCTGAATACATTTATACTGAGAAACTAGCAGCTCTTAAAAAGGTGACATTAAAACATTAATTATTTTCTCATAAAAAGTATGCAGAAAAGTTTCCTTACTGATACTGATAAATTTTTGTGGTAAAAAGCTGGTCGACCCTATTGAAACTCGGTACAACGTTGAAGGGTCTCGATCACAAGCAACAAGGCTATAACATTTCTATTTAACATTTATATGTGGTAAGAATTATTTGGAAGCTTTACGAAAGTAACCTTAGTTGTTATTCACAAATTTGACTATTTCACCTTTACAGGTCATTGAAGAGTGCAACAAATTGGAGCATTGCTTGCAAGGGGAAATCCAGCTACAGAATTTGTTATAAAAATAATGCTGATACGATATTATGGTCAACTTTCATAGTGAGGAAACCAAGGCCCTTCGCTGGTAATGTTTTATTTATTTATTTATTACCATCTTTCAGTGGAAAAATTGATTTATATTGTTGCACTTGCAGAAAATCCCTCATCATATCATATTCCTATCCCTTGATAATATTAATTGACCTTACCTAAGAGCTTGACCTACTATGTGGTGTCTTGATTCTCAAGGCTTAAAGTGAGTGTTGTGATGATGACTCCTGCCACGGAAATCAACTAAGTTTTGGAGCTCTCCCATAAGGATTCGAGAGAGAGCAACCTGTATATACCTCTCGGGTTACATACACAGCCTAATAGATTAGGCGTTTATGTTGAAAACTTAATTAGATGCTGACAAAGTGAATACTTTGTTTTCTATAAATTCATAATATAAGGCATCTTGTGAAATCGGTCTTTCCCCCCTCTTTCCTCATTTTAATTTCGTTAGTTGAGTTAGCATTCCAGTAGGTTCTAGAAGCCTCTGCATCTTTTGCACAATTTGATGCTATACCCTTTTTTTACCAGTAAAAAAAAAAAAAAAAGAAGTTTGTTCTTTTATTTCTCATTGATTACTGTTCAAATTTTCCCGATGCCAACTGACTGTCTACGAACTATATTTCAGTACATGCAAACATTCAAGGAGATCTGAGAGTGATTCCCCAGTGCAGAAGATGCCTACCAACTTGAACCAGGTAGATAAACTGGATCAGATACTGAAACATTGATGTAAACATAACTAGAACCACTATGGAAAAATGAGCAGATAGTGTCTAATTCGACTTGCGCTGTCATAAACTCCAACTTTTACTATTATACTAATTTACTTGGTTTGTTCTTTGGTGTGGATTTCTATGTTTCCTGGCATGATTTTTATGTTACTTTAAGAGTACAGTAGGGAAAAGAATGTTGTAATAGATAATAAAAATAAAAAACTCCCCTGTGATGTACTTCATCCGAACTACTTGGAAGCAATGCCAATAAACTTTGATTTTTGTTTGAGAATCGATGGTGTCAATGCGGGGTTCGATAAGGTCTTCAATTTTTTTTACGATTTGGCCAGTTCTGGTTATGATTCTAGTGCAGTTTTGTTTTACTTTTGTCCCGGAGGCGTCATAAGTTGGGATCATTTAGGATTAGCAAATGATATCCATTTTGTGCCAACAATTGAGAAGAGCTATAGGGTCATTGGTTATTGCATTTTGCATATAGAAAAAAACGTACTCAATTTGTTCCTTTTTGTCTGCCTAGATACGCATTAGGGTCCATGATTTTATTATGAATCGATTCGGTTAAGCATCCATAATACATTACGGTGCGATGGAATCAATTCTTGAGAAGAGGCTCTTGGACCTTGTCCTCCCATTTATCCAAACGATTCTTGGCTTTCTCCACCTGCAAGCAATTAGAGCATTAGAAAAAGCAGCTGCGTTGAAGCAATTTGCATTACATTGAGCGAAAATAAACCTCTCGATTCCAGTCTGTTCGATATGTTGTCCACAGTAAAATCAAGGTCTGCATTAGAGTTCCTCCTATCATTCCGGTCCATATTCCCTGTATCGATTGATATTCGATCATATATACGAATAAAAGAAGAAGATGCATGGATTTGATGAATTGGAAGGATAAAAACAAGACCTTGGCACCAAAATGGAACTTAAATCCGAGAAGACAGCCCAATGGAATCCCAACAATGTAGTAGCATCCTACATTGACATAGGCCACAAATGCTTGCCATCCACACCCCACAGCCACTCCTTCATTTCAACAATTCAACCTCTTATTAGCTCAGCTGAATCTGATTATTAGTAACATACTCATGACAGTAGCAAATTACCAGACAAGACGGGCTGAACTCCGTTGAGAATGAGAGAGACAGCAAGGAAGGGACAGAGGTCGGAGACAGCATTGGCCACGGTGGCTCCTCCGGTGAAGGCGTAGCTTATCACGTGACGAAGAGAGAGCACCACCACCGCCTCCATCACAGCTATCACGAACGAAACCGAAGTCACCATCAGCACACTAAACCCTGCTGACTTTGGGTTTCCTGCTCCCAACTCGTTGCTCACCCTTACACTACGCACACACGTACACACAATTATATTTCAGTACAGTACTTGTCACGTTTTCTTTGGCAACAGACTATTCTAAACTTGCAATTTTTAAAACATTCCATTAAAATTAACTAACGAAACGAGTGAAAAATAGTACCAGATAAATTTAAGATATACATTATAAAATGTGACAAATACACGGTAGTATACAATTTGGAAATGGACTGACCTTGCAGCTGCATTGAACCCCACCGAAACCATAAACAATAATCCCAATATTGCCATGCTGCATATATCCACAAACACCCATTCATTATACAAAAATAAACCAACGGTTAAATATTTGTAATGAGTGGCATGCACGTTACCATACGGAAAGAGAGTCCAAGGAGAGCTCAGGATCGGGAAGCAAACCAGCAATCAACACAAGAATCTGCATGTACCACGTCTCCAGGCACAGCATCACCGCCGAAGCAGCCGATAATTTCACGAACTCACCGAGCCCAGAAAAAGCCTGCAGGCTCAGCCCCCGCCACGTGCTCTTACACCTACCGCTCATCAATATGAACACAAACTGGGCCACCACTATGATCCACCACGACAGGCTCAGCACCAGCGACGCCCCAATCAGCCCCAGCCCAATCTTATACACCGCCAGCCAGCTCAGCACCAGGTGGACCCCCAGCGTCGCCGCCGATATGTAGGCGCTCGGCGCCACGATGCTCTGCGCCTGCAGGAACTTCTGGATGGGGAAGTTGACGGCGTAGGCGAAGATTTGGGGGATGAGGCCGTAGACGAAGATGGCGGCGGCGGAGGCCACGGCGGTGGGCTCGCCGAGGAGGAGGAGGATGGGCTTGGAGAGGATGTAGACGGCGGTCATCGGAATGGCGGTGATGGTGAGGACGATGGTGGCTCTTTGGAGGTAAATGCCGAGCATTTCGTTCCTGTGGGCACCGTAGGCTTGCCCGCAGAGTGTCTCCACCGCACTTCCCATTCCCAGCTGCATCATCCATTTTTGTTGACTCGTCAACCTTAAACTAAATGAAGATGAAGAAATATGTCTAATCCAACTTCTTCAATTAGTTTCATAATATAGGAGTATATACTTATATGATTAGACTGACATGATATTATATAAGTGATGATTTTTATTTTTATTTTTTATAGAGCATTAATTTGGAAGCTAATTAAATTGATTTATTTTTATCTGAAAATAAGTGTTTTTCTTTACAGGACATAAATAAATCATTTTGTTCCAAAATTGTAACCGGTTTTGTTTATGTTCCAGTTCCACTATAGTCCTCAAACGCACATTAATAATATTGTTAGTGTTATCCATGGTTTACCTTAATTAAGCTTACATGACATTTATTTTTTTAAGAGATATTTTTAGGAAACAACTCGACAATGTGGTGTACTTGTGTTAATGGCTAAACCATTCTTTTTGAAACAGAGATGTCACACACCACTTTTAAATGGATGGATGACTTCATATTTTATGATGTGGTGTTCAATTCTCATATTTTCATGCGAATTGAACACCACAACATCATATTGTACCCAATAAAAAATGTAACATGGTGTTATTTTAAATGTATAATTAGAAATTGGATCAAACTAAAACAAATTTATATAATTGTTATACTAAATTGAGACAATGTAGACAGTTTGAATATTAGAGCAGGAAAAATAAAACAGGTATCAAATTTAAAATAAATTAAATAGATACACTTATGAACAAAAATGAAACATTCTCTTTCTTTCTTGTTGTTTTTATTAAAGACCTTTCTTGTTGTTATTTGTAAAAAGAAAAACTCAAATAATTAATACTCTTTTTTGTCCATCAAAAAGTGTCTCCATCTAATTTGTTCATATATTTCATTTTTTAGAATAAAAACGTTATTCATAAATAAAATTATATCGACACTTGTGGAAAATGTTTTATGAAAACGAGAAATTTATAGAAAAAAAAAATGGTGCTGAAAAAGTAGGTAGCTCCAATTATGAGGATACAAGATCTCCGTACCATGAGGCCATAGGCCAAGAGTTGGATTCCACTGTTTCCGAGCGAAGCGGCGGCGAGCTCAAGATTGCCGAGGTGTCCGGCGAAGACACGTGTCGACAGCGACATGGCGTGGTTG
>JAYMTH010003439.1:0-10919 GCA_036897465.1 Pelargonium australe | reverse complement strand
GAAATGGTTTCTTGAAGAGTTTTTTGATGATTATGGCTACAATGATCAAAGGGGGTGGGTTTTCATTTCTGATAAACAGAAGGTAAGTTGTTTGGATTTACAGTATAAATTTTTTGTTGCAGTTTACTACCCTGAATATAAAATTATTGTTGCAGTTTACTACCCTTTGTTTCTATTAGTAGTACACATTACTACCCTGAAGTTTGTTACTTATGCGACATTTCTACCCTTAACTTTGTCCTGAACCTCATTTGCAGGGTTTGGTTGAATTATTCAAGGAATGGATTCCTGATGTAGAACACAGGTACTGCATGAGGCATTTGTACGATAACTGGTATGGGTTGTTCAAAAGTGAGGAATTGAAGAATCAGTTGTGGGCATGTGCTAGGGCAACCTCAATGGAGAGGTTTGAGAGAGAAATGGAGACCCTTAAAGAAATGTCAGAAGAAGCACATGATTGGTTAAGGCAGAGGGATCCCAAGGGCTGGTGCAAAGCATTTTTCAGTGTAAGAGCCAAGAACTTATGCCAAACTAATTCTATGAGTGAATGTTTTAATTCATGGATTAACAAGGGTAGAAGCCTTCCTGTACTTGATTTCTGTGAGTTTGTTAGGAGGAGGTTAATGAAACTGTTTTACAGTAGAAGGGCTTCCATTCTAGCTTATGATGGGTTTATATGTCCTGATGTGAGAGTAATGATTGAGTACAATAGAAAGGAAGGTAGAGATGCATTTGTGTTACCTAGTGGGGATGGGTTGTTTGAGGTGGATGACAGGGGAGACACTTTCAGTGTGGACTTATTCAGAAGGGCATGTAGTTGCCTAGACTTTCAGCTTAGTGGTATACCTTGTTCACATGCTATTGCTTGTATAATGTCTAAGAAAGAGAGTCCAGAAAATTATGTCCATGGGTATTACCACACTATGACAATGAGGAGGATATATGCAAGTAAAATCTTTCCAGTACCTGGTAGGAAAGATTGGCCAAATGTTTCAGGTTGTTTGATATATCCTCCAATTGTTAGGAAGCCTCCTGGTAGGCCAAGGGTTCGTAGAAAGAAGGCTGCCTCAGAACAAGTCAATCCAAACAAAGTGTCCAAGAGTAATACTGAAATCACCTGTAGTAAATGCAAGACTAAGGGGCACAACATCAGGACTTGTACAGCCAAAGATTATGGGGAAACAGCATCTGCAAGAAAGAAAAGGGAAGCAGTGGACAAAGCAAAGGGAAAGGCACAAAACAAGGGTGAATGTAGTAAAAAAAAATCAAAGGCACAACCAGAAAACAAGAATACAACAGATTTGGTTAAGGAAATGGATGCCAAGAGGGATGCAATCAAAGCAAAGTTGGAGAAGAGAAAAATGCAACACCTAGCTAGGAAGGCAAAAAAGAAGATGGCTGCTTCTCCTGGATCTGGATGTACAAGTGTTGGATCTGTTTCAGTTCCACAGAGGCCTTTAACTGCTCCACATGCTCCTACAAGTTCCTCTGGACCTCAAGTGCAGTGCACTCCTGATGAGATAGAAGCGAAGAGGCTTGCTGCAATTGAAAGGCAACAGAATAGAGCACAACAAGCAGCTCCTACAACAGGCACAGATACCACATGGATTCCTGGGATTCACAGACCCAAAAGGCAAAAACTTGCCATTACCAGGAGATGTATGAAACTTGATGGCACAAATTTTGCAACAAAATCAAGTGTAAGCAATAATTTTTTGATTTGTCATTAATAAATGCTATTTCATATACCAATTAACTTACATTGTCAAATCTGGTTTTCTGGTGTAGGGACTTGGACAAGGTAGTGGCACAGAAACAAACACTACAACATCAAACCCACATATGGGCATGGCAGAAGCTGAGCTGCACAACATCAGGAACCATGAGGTAATAATTTCTTCAAAACCTTCATTTCTGTCAAATACACTCCAATCATTGCTTTACTTGATGTTCCATGTATGCAGTGGGAGTTTTCAAAGCTGCTTCCAAAGAAACCAGGAAATGGAAAACAAGCTGGAGCATCAAGATTCACAGCTGAAGCTAGGTTTACAAGGAGTGCAGCAAGGAAAGAAGGGGAACAAGGGAAGGCTGCAACTCAGCCACAAATTAGGTCATCTCCAAGAAAGAAAAGTGGACCCAGCTCCCAGCCTTAAAGTATTGCTATGTATATGTGGCTGTTGTAATTTTGTCTAGTAAAGTAACATGCCATGTTTTGGCCTTTTGTGATACATATGCATTGATACAAGTAATCAATGACATAAAATATTGATGTAATGGAACACAGAACCTACTTTTTGTATGTCATTCTTGGTTAATCAATGAATGCCAAAGCAGATATTGAAGTTCAAATTGTGTTCTGTTTACTCATTTTTTTGTTTCCATTTCAGTTCATTAACTTTACAATTACATGCTAACTACTAATTTGCAATATGAATTACAACAAATCAACAACAGTTTATGACAAACATATATATTCCATTACATCAGCAAATCACTTACAAACAAGCTGCTTCCATTACATCATTCTGGCATCTCAGTTTCATTACATCAGGCAAAACACAAAATTTCAACACTTGGTAGCTCAACATTGATTGCAACCTACAACTTCTTCCATTAAAGCCAACCTAACTACATATGAAGATACAAACCCAAACAATAAATACAGAAACCAAAGTCAACTTCAAATTCTTCCAAAATAAACACCCACAAGGCTGTTGCAGACCTTCAACTACTTCTACTTCTGATTCATCACCACAATCAATCTCATCATTCAACCTCATCTTCATCACAGACACCTCTTCCATAAGCTGCAGATTTTGATCTTCTAATTCACTGTAACTCTTCTCCAGTTTCTTAATCTTCTCACATAAACCAGGTAGCAGTTCATCAACCCATTCAAAATAATTGCATTTGAATTTCAGCTACAAAAAAAAAAAAAAAAAACAACCCAGATAACTGAAATTAAAATTCATATCTGCTCAAAGCTTAACAAAATCAAATTTACTAAAATGAACACTTACGCAAACTTACACTGTAATTCCCACAACCAACGAACCTTCTACCTGGGTTTTCTGTTGACCATGAAGTTCGAATTGGAGCTGATACTCCACACTTGCACACAAAACCACTATCACTCTTACCTTTTCCCTTAATATCACCCATGGCGTCAACGAACCTCCAATTTCCAGCTTTCAATGCAGCCAAACCTCTGCTCTCGAAACCTCCAAACCAAACGCCCAAATTTTCAAAAAATCTAACCTAATCTTGTTTCAGTTCAACGAAGAAGAAGGAGGAAGGAAATAGGAAGGATAGAAGGGTAGATTGGGTATTTTGAAAAAAAATTTAACATGTGACAAGCACGTGACCAACTTAAATTGATTTTCCGTTATACTTAACTGACGGACACTAGGATGGTAAGTTTAGGGTAGTCCAAAGTTACAACTTAAAGTTCAGGGTAGTAATTTGCAAAAGGTGTTTAGTTCAGGGTAGCTACCTGCAATTTCCCCAATGTCAAACAACCACTAAAATTATATACAGTACTATTCTATAACTAACGGTGGTGAAAGTGACTAATAAAGAAATTCTAAAGTATCATCCTCATTTTAAGAAAAGAGAGCATACCATTCATTTTTTTCACTTCCAGTGACAAATGAGAAACAAATACATATTCAAAACACACTGGGAAAACAAACATATTCATTAATTTCCAATCTCTTCTGATTTGTATATATTTTTGTAAGCAATTCCATGAAGAAAAAAATAATATAGTTAAGCTGTTTTTGTTGATGATCAATAATGACTACTCTATACCTCAACCCCATGTAGGAATCTTATGTACACAAGTTAGAACACTGGGCCTCTGAAACCACTTGGTGGTTAAGAGACAACCAGCCAGGAACCACCTGTGGGTTAGGATTAGGACATATATATATATATATGTATAGGACTTCAATCTGCTCTGCACTGCACTGCACTGCATTTTACGAATTTGGAGTTTACCTTTTGGCTCTTGTTTCCGTCTTGATAGTAGCAGAAGAATGTGAACCGCCACCAAGCGCAGCAGCAGCAGACTCGACATGTGTGAGAAGATATTCATAAATCTTCTTCCTCAGCCGCTCTGTGGTCTCTGCTGGTATATGGCGCATTTCATCTTCATCCTTATTACACCCAATTTCATCGAGCCAGTCATTAACTCTCTTCAGTTGAGTCAGCATACCCGCGATTTGACCATTATTGGACAGAGCCAAGGAGTCCACTTCACCATCCAAGAATCTCTCCACAAATCCCAAGAACCAATCTTGGGACTCCATTCGCAACATTTCAGCCAGGTCAACAGCCTCATCCAGGCCATTCCCTCTTTCCCACTCTGGTGGAGCTTGGGGCTGCGGCTTTTGACTTGTAGATAAACCATTCCCCACACGGCGCGAGTTAACTACTGCTGCAACAGGCTTAGAGCCAGCTGTTTGACGGGTTTTTGCTAGGGGTTTTGTTGAATTTTCGAGGAGTACTATGGGTTGATTCACAGAATTAGTCTTTTGGCTTTGGGCTGGAGTTGAAGTTGGTCCTTTATTATATACTGTAAAGGGTGACAGATTAGTAACCATTGCAGCTTGGACCCATGAAGCAGCATGTTTCCTTCTGTCCGACGTAACCTTTAGTACTGCTTCGGATGGGTTCTCGTCCCGATCTGGGGATGTACCAATTGGCATTGTTTTGGATAGAGAATCGGCAATCATGCGAGCACTATTTAAACTTGCCTGAAGAGCCAAGAACTGCTCCACTGCAGGCTGTGGGTTATCTTCCTTGGCAGAGGTGGTTAGTTCTGAATATGTGCTGCAAGTAGATAGAACAGAACAAAAATAAAATATTAGATACACAACTATTAAATTTACATATAAATATTCCAATATAATCATTCTGCTTTCTTTCTGGGATCTTGGTTCTCCATTTTTCACTACTGACATCCTTAAACAACAAATACATTGACTTTCTATAGTTGATTATTTTCACTTTCTTGTTCGGCCATACATAAATAAACTTACCAATGCATGGAATGGAACAAATGAACAAAAAAATAGTGGAAAGAAGTCTAGTTGGAATGAGTGAAACAGGACCATTCATTTTGACCAGTACTTTCTCCCACTTCAATCCAGACTAACACAGAGCTTCCTACTTGCCGATGTTGATCCAGAATGTAGGTTTACTTGAGCACTCTGAGAGAATCCCACACCAAGGGGGTCACCAAATCGGCTCAGAAAATTGTCAGCCCAAATTTATGGAGAATGGTTTGCCCTATCAGACCCAACAGATACATTGGATTTCACTATTAAATGGTATGGTGGGTAAATTTACAACCCAAATAACTTGAGCACACAACTTTTACATAACCATTAGGACAGGATAGGGAGTGAGAAGAAGTTATTAAGACTTCATTAGAGAAAGGAAGATCAGATAGCAGGAACTTTAAGAAGATAAAAGTTGAGTAATACGAAGATTTACGAGGACTAAACCTTGTTTTCTCTAAGGTATCACCCAAGTGAAAATCAAAACATCAAGTTTTCTTTCATTCAACTCATTATTGAATCACATTCCTTGTCATACTTCTTGTCCTAGAAGATTTCATAAGCCCGAGACTTTAAAACCAAAAGCATTTACCAATGAACTTTCACTTTCACATTATTTATGAGACAGTTTTAGTATGTTTACCAGCTGACATGAATATCCTCCTCTAGCTATGAAGTTAAAAGGTTGAAAATTCAAAGTGGACTGCAATAGATATTCCTTCATGATTCTTTCTTTAGCCGTTAATTATCTCAGTATTAGCTCTGATAAAATGAAAAATCTAGCGATTTCAGGTCCAAGCAACAATCACTCCATTGATGGGAAAATTTCTCATTTTGAATTGCTCTGAGTGACAACTTAATTTTGTGTTCACCCTTGACCTTCATAATTCTTTCCATTAACAAAATCATCTAAGTTTCTGAACCAAGCTAAGCCAATTTGATAGTCCTCGCTCCTACCACCAAACTTATAACACCTCCAAGATGCATGCTAATTCTAACTTTACGAGACCTTTACCTTCCTAGGTTCATTTTAAGTGCATCCTACAAGTTTCATATGAGTAAAAATTCATATGCACATGCTCCTATGATCTACACAGTGTGAAAACTACGTATGATCTTTGACCAAAATATGAGTATATGGAGAATTAGCATCATACATATATGTCAATCGATATTAAAAATTCCTATCAACTTACTAGTCTCTAGTTCTATGCATGAATAAAAAATATATATAATTTGTTTTGGGTAATAATACCTTAAGCATCGAAGCAAGCTCTCTGAAGCAGAAGCTTCTTGCATAGCCTCTATTGCAGCTATTTGTGCAGCATCTCTATGTTTCATAACTACCTGTTATAACAAATATGAAATGGAGTAAGAAACAGAATAGTATGCAGTCGTGAACATATGATATCATCCAAAAAATAATAGAACACCAATTAAATGAGGTCAACAGGTAATTCTATTCAGGTTTGTCAGTTAAGTTCCTGATCATTCAGAAGCAAACGTCCTAATATTATGTGCTCACGAACCAACCAAACGCAATGACCTCAGAAAACAGCTAAACAAGTTAATACATAAGTATACAACTCTATACCTTTCCAAGCTTTGCAAGAGATGATGGGAGTGATCCCCATGAGACATTTCCATCCGTCATTTTCCGACTATTCAGGGAAACCTTGACAAAATTTCCTGGGAATCCATTGTTAGCCACTTCTGATGATTTTTTCCCAACAGAAATTCTTTGCTTAGTTGATTTTTCTTTATCATCCAAGGTTCCATTTGCTGTAACTTTCTTTGCAGACATTTGTGCCTTATTATCCTCTTTGAATGACCTGGTAGGTAGTTGGCCCTTTTTCTCCTCCTTAATTTGCAACCTATCAGTTGATGAAGTACTCTTTCTAGGAGCCTGGCAAAAGAAATTCAATTATGAGTATAACTATACGATAAAAAGATTGAGGAGAACATCAAGACACAGGCTAGGCTTTTCAAAATATATTGAGGATTTACACAGAAACAAGACTGAATACGAAACAATGACATTGTTCATTACTTTGTTCCTTCAAAACACATGTGAAAATGTGAAGGGAGAGTTTAATTGGTCAGTTCAATTACAAATTCTTTCAATAATAGAACCACCATTGCAGATAAGGTCAGCAAGAGACAGAAACCCCAAAATAAGGAAATAAATCAAACCAAATCAAATCTAACAACTAAAGTAGCCCTAATCTTTGTTCTTCTTAAAATAAAATAAAAAATCCGGGCACAAATTATGAGTATTAAATTCTTCAAAGAGTATTAAATAAATAAAAGAGATTGAGAAAAAGTAAATCTTACAGAAAGAGTTCGAGATTCGGGGATTGGATTATGTTTTACAGTTCTCAATTTTGAACACTCTCTGATTCTTGTCTCCATGCTCCCTTCCCAGCTCTTCCTCAGGCCCTTGGCCCCTATCTCAATCCCTTGAACTAAATGCCTTATAGGAGCTGACACACCCATTTTCTTTACAGCAGGACCAGCCGAACGAACAGAACTCTGCTTTTCTCCAAATACCAGTTTAGATGTTGCCTTCTCCACTCCCTTAACCTTTTGCTGCTTCATCCCATTGGAGAATTTTTCAAAAGTTGTAGGCAACGAGTAACAACTGGTAGGAGATGAAGGGATGGACCGCGAATTCGCAGACCTCACCCTCAGCAAAGTTTCCTTCTTTACCTCTACACTCACTGCAGCTTTCGAAGATTGAGTCTTTGATCTAGCTACAGTAGATGGTTTCCTATCCAATTGTGCCTCCTTCGCATTCCCCTTCATCAATCTAGGTTTCTCCTTTTCTCCAGCACGATTACTAAATACTTTTGAAGGATAATTTACCTTGTCAACACCCTTATTATTAAGGAATCCAAGAGAATGAGTTGCCACAATGTCCTCAGGGCTTCCCACACAAGGGTGCCTCCCCGGGACCGGCCTCACCCCGCGAAGAATTGGGATTGGTGAGGCAGTTTCGAGCCTTTCGACATGAATGAACTGACCCAATTGAATCTTGTCGCTGAGAATTAGATCATCATCTTCATCAGGAAGCGAGACATAGGTGGCATGAGAGGAGTCCGAGACCTTGAGGTAAAACCCCTGGTTCGGGAAAAGCTCGCCACCAGCGAGTGCAGGGACAATGCTCACAACCTGCAACAGAGAAGACCTGTACTCACCAGCAACCTTCACATCCGTATTCATGTGCTGCAACAGCTTGAGGAGAATACCAGGTACAAGATTTGCCATTTTTGAAACCTCCAATGCACATTACTCTGAAAACCCAAATGAAAGAATCTTGAAAATAATTGAATTGAGCACACAAAAGATCTAAAGGATACTGTTATACAAAAGGGTTTTTCCCAATACCCAAATATGAGAGCACCCAGATTCACAAATGGATCAAATCAATGGACTTGGATAGATTTGCAGTGAAGGTAACATATAATTGTGCTTTCAGGCAGATGAAATTTGTTACCAAAAATGGTTTCCTTTTTCATACATACCAAACCCAAACAAGGAAGCAAAGCAGGAGAGATTATGCACAGATTTGAACAAACAAGGATTGTACATTCACACAACCAACAACAATTGTATCATCCACAGAAATAAAAATACATGAATCACACAAACCAACCCATGAAATTTTTTACCAAAAGAAATCCCCAAACATTGGACACTAATAATTGTGTACAGGTTGGAAATAACAAAGGAGAAGAGTCACTTACTCACCATCACCAACCCAGATGAGAAAGGGACTGTCACTAATAAATGTGCTTTGGCAGTTTATACAATACACATGTATTGCACAACCATTTTCTCTGCAAACCCAAAATGGGAAAGACAACAAAGTTGGAAACTTTGGCTGAATTTACTACAACCCACACAGCGAAAAATTAGGGGAGCTTGATTCATTACACAGAAACAGTCCAGACGGACAAAAAGGGCACTGTTTTTTTATTCATTTGGAAATTGAAGAGATAAGAGAAATACGAGAAGAAGAAGAAGACGACGACGACGAACTCAGAGAAGTATCTGAACATGGGAGGGGGCTAAAATTTGCAGCAGAAAACGAGTGTGGAATCTTGGCAATTCTCTGTTTTGTACTCTACGTAAGGTGTAAATCTATAATTATTATTTTAATGTAAATTTAATATTTGCGTATACACTACTATACAACTGTGTGGAACTGTGGATAAAAATATTTGTATATTTGAGTGTATGTGAATGGCTCCATGTGAAAGGCCCCCTGAAAGTAGAGCTGGTAATATGATCCGATCTGTCAGGTACTCGAAATTCAATTTATTTTTGGGATGAGAATGTCGGATATAATGTAAAAATAATTGGATTTAATTAGATGTACCCACAATAAACAATGTATCTTATGCTTAAAATCCTATCTGATTACGAGAACGTATTAAAACTAGGGGTCATCAATCTCTACTCAATCCGAACTTTTGGCACCCCTGCCTGAAAGAATGTAAATAATGAATGGACACAATTACCCAAAACAATATCCATTTGTATAAGTAATTAGTAATAAATTGAGGGTACATCAAATGAAACAAACATGTGGCAGATAATCGATAGATAATGGACCCGACATCACCGCACTTTACACCAAAACAACAATAAAATTCATGTGGGAAAATTTCAAGAGTACACCCAAACATTACAGCCTCCAAAAATGTAGCCATTAAATTTCGGAGGAATATAGGTAGGTATGGAACTAATAAAGCCACGATTGTGGTTTAGGCTCCAAAAACAGGTGAAGAGAAATTAAGGCCTTGTTTGGGAACACTTCTAGGCCTGTAAAAGACACTTACACATTCATTCAAAACTTATCACATCGTAAAAATAACTAATTTTTTCTATCTACTTTTGTAATGATTAAGAAACAAAAATAAGTAGAATTTTTTTACTTCTGTCATAAGAAGTAGAGAGAGAGAATCTCTGTTCTTTTAAGTTTTGTAATTATTGCTCATTAAAATATTAATATATACACTACAAAATCATTTTTAAAGACTTTTGTTAGCAAACAACACCTACTTCTATAAGTGTTTTTAAAAGGAATAAAGTTAGGATTAGCCCCCCTACTATCCAAAAAGTTTGGGTTTAGTCCTTAAACTATCAAGTGTTTGGGTCTAATCCAAAGTTGAGCAAAACGTTTGGGTTTAGTCTAAAGTTGGGCAAAATCGTTTAACCTAAGGACAGTCCGTCAAATAGAGTGACGGAAACCGTTAGTTGCACTGACGTGAATTTTTTTATTTATTTTTTCTGATGTGTCATGTGACGTGTAAAAAAAATAAGAAAAAAAACAGTTGATAATATTATTATGTGGCAAAAAAATTTTAATAAAAAAAATTAAAAAAGAAAAAGGAAAACGTTGCAGACTTCTCACCCACTCAGACTCAGTCGCCCTCTCCGCCGCCGCTTCGCCGCCAGTGAAGGATGAAACATACGCACCGGAAACGCAAGCCGCCGATCTCCCTCGTCTTAACTAACGGCGTCCTCTACGCCGCCGTTTCGCCGCCAAAGGAGCCTGAAACACCGGCACCGCACCCACCGCCGTTCTCCTTCTTCGTGCCATCGTCGAAACTGAGGGCGATGAGCTCCGCACCATCGACGTTCTCACCGATCTCCGCGCCATCGTCTTCAAGGAGGAGCAGGTCGCCGGCCATGAATGGTGGATCGACACGGCCACAACAGAGCCCAGATCTGGTCGGTGGTCGTGAATGGTGGTCGGCGAAACCCACACCACAACCGAGCCCAGATATGGTCGACCCGGCGAATCCGACGACTCCATCATCTCCATGAAGCAGAGCACGCCGCCGGAAG
>JAYMTH010003438.1:0-10921 GCA_036897465.1 Pelargonium australe | reverse complement strand
ATTTTTTTTATATTAATAATAATAAGATTTTGAAATTGCATAAAGTGAAAGAATCCACTTATGATATTTCCAGAGCCTTGAATTTTGACCCTAACATCACCATCAGGTGCTCAATTGGATACTGATATGTCTTGATTTTTTTGTTGTTCCAATAGCTGGATTGCACAACAGACCCATATATATTAACACTAAACATAGTAAACAAATAATAGGATCATAAGCAAGTTCTCAACTGCTGCAATGGCATAACATATAATCTTTGCATTTCAGTTTAAATGCCATATTTTTGGCTGTTTCTCTATACATTAAACTTAGGGAAGGGGATTATTTTTGTTTTAACGCATTAAATTAAATTCAACAGATGAGTGAAACCTTTAGTAAATTAAAGTCTAAGTGAAGTACGAGTAAAAATATCTTGCATTGATTCTAAAGCAAGAATATAGACATTGTGCAGCAACCTCACACTTACAGATGAGGGGCGGTGGTGGGAAGGCAACACGGTCACGACGAATCGTGATATTTGTTGATAGCGCCTATTCAGTTGGTTTTCTCTTCCTTCCAAGAATAGAAGCTCTCTGAAATCTGGGGCCACCCAATCGCCACTTCTTAAAGGCTGACATTGAGGCTCGAGCTGTGTCATACACTATACAATATGCAGAGATAGACATTGTGTCAACATAGGTAAAGAAAGATGAGGCAAGGGAATAAAGTATACGGGGAAATCAATCGTGCAAATTGATTCTCACAGTTGGCTTCTTCTTTTGTTAAGCGTGCCAAGAATTTGGGAGCGATTGGGAATTCTGAAGTGTGTGCCTTGGACAAGACTTCCTTGAACCTGTTCTTGAATGCGTAAAACAGCAAGAACCCAATGGTTCTATCACCAACCCTGTGCATCAGAATAAATAACTGAATAAGTAAGGGCCTAGGGGGTTCCTAAAAAAAAATCATCTATGCCAACCTTATAAAAAGTGTACAGCATAACTTGCATGCCAAATAACAACACATGTAACCAACATTGCATCATCTAACAATATAGTTTTAGATGAAAACAATAGCTGCTTTTTCTATACCACATATAGATGTAGCCAACAAGCATTGCAAAAAGTGAGGTATCAAACACATCTTTCTGCAAGAAGCCTACCTCAGTCTAGCAATCTACCTAGTCACAGAGTTTGGCACAAGGATTGGCAGATTTCAATACTAGGAATGACACGTATCCAACCCAATACAGGTTACCAGTTAATAAGGCATTGACTAGGGGTGTCTTGTACTGAAGGGAAAAAATAACGGAGATCATAGAAACGGTCCATTTACCAGAAAGTCAAGGCAATTAATAGAGTCTGGGTTTTGATTTTGAAGAATAATCGTCTAAATTACTATTTGAGACTTTGAGTTTTATGCCCCATAATAACCCACAGTGAGATACATAAGACCCAAAAGTGCAGCACCACTATAATGGGAAAATGAGATTTTACGTCCAAATGACACAAATATCTGGATGCTATCCATGCACTTCCAAAACAGTAAAAATGACAACTTGGGATAAAACATTGTGACTGTCTTTGAACATTCCAATATAACCTAAGGTTGCGTTTGAAAACTTTTTGATTTGAAATTTGGGATTTCAAATATTGTATTCCAATTACAAATAGTATGTTTTGGAAACCATAGTATTTCAGGTGACAAGGTAAGAGTAGTCATTTGAAATCTCATATTGTAGGCATGTTTTGAATGTTACCAGATTTGAGTCAAATCCAAATTTTGAGTATCTAAACATTGTATTTGGCTCAAACCCAGAATTTCAACTGAAATTCAAGAATCCAAATTAGGCTCAAAGTCAAAATTTTGAACTCTTGAAAATTATATAATCTTCATGGAACTCAATGTAATATTAATGATTTAACTAAACTCAGAAGTTCTGAGAAATGGTTCATGGTAGTATTCCATTATATGATCGTATGCACAGACATCTTACACCATAGTTCACTAGAAGCCACAGAAACAACAATTTAAGGGGTTGAATTAGCACTTAAAAAAATAGGGGCATAGGGGAAGACTTACAGTGGTGCTATTTTGCATCCAAATTCATAGAAGTATGGACTTCTAGATTTCAAATCCACACAAGCAGCATCAGCCTGGATTTCGAGCCTTGTCCTAGTTTAGAGAAGGAAAACAACACCATCTATAAGACATCCAGATAAGTAACTTGCAGTGATTACATTTTTGAAATAAAATCTGAAATAAGTTTCGTTGTTGAATCTCCTTGCTTCACTCTTATTAGACACTTGTAACGCCAAGGTCGCAACCATAATAAACTGTCAGTCGACCTAACTCCTCAGAGGACTTTAACTTGTGTGTATTCAGTTTCATCCAAATCAATCCACAAGTGCATCACTCAATAACAAAATCACAAAAATAAAATAACAAAGGAATGAAAATTTCTAATTAAGAGATCTTGTACATTTTATTGGTAAGAGACTAAGAGCTATGTTGGACTATTACTTTTGATCGAAACATATTGGAATGTTCATGGATGCTACTTGTCTGAGATGTAACTCATGAGCTAGCCATAATGGGAGCTCAACCTTCGAACCTGGTTCCACCTGACAATTACAACCAAAATTATTTCAGTTCCCAACCATGGACAAACAAGTCAGTCACACAACCCTAGTCCACTTAATTCATAACTTACAGAATCTCTTTCAGAACTGGGATCAATCCCAACTCCATTTACGGCTTTTTGAAACACAACCGATACATTCTGTGAGACAGTTATAAAACACAGCAGAACATAAAAATTCCAAATCAAGTGAGAGATGAAATTCAAGACACTATACTAATAGAAGGTGTAGATCAGATCTTAACCTGTTCCTCAGTAATAATATCATCAATATCATAATAATTTGCCATTCTGGAGAATAATTACTCGTTCGACTTTTGCTCTCTTCTCCCTTCGCTCTATGACTCACTCTAAGAAGCATTTCAACAAACAGTTAGGTGCAATTGACAGCTGAGCTCAAGAACCCCAAATTGCCGCCATATAATGAAATTTATCAGAACTAAGAACATTTATGTTTACGCAAACGAAACCAATCAAACATATCCAAATTAGACATATAAGAAACCCTAGAAGAAAAGGTACGGCGATTCAGAAACAATTGACAGCAAATTGGAACAGAAATTGCGAAATCCAGAAACCGAATTAGGGAGAAATTAGAATCGTTACCTGATTTCTTCGCTCTTCTTGGATCCAGATGGTCGTCTAGACGAAGAGCTCACCAGCTAAAGTAGATAATTGAAAATGGGACAGAGAAGAAGATGAATTTTTTTGGAGGGAAACTCAAAAAAAATTGTGAAAAGAGAGCAAGTGCATTTTGTGAAGCAGTGTAGTGCAGCTATAGTGTTCGCAATCTGATAGAACGGTGTCGTATTGACAATTCATCACTCGTAACGGACCGATTGTATCAATACTTCAGCCCAATTAAACCCTTAATGGGCCGATTGAAGCCCATCTACAAAACTGGCTACTAGGGGTTGGTTGGGTTGGCTTGGGTGGGTCAAAAGAAACAGGCTGTCAAGGAGACAGCCAATGCGGATCATTCTAGAAGAGCGCCAACATTTGTTACTGTCACAATCTTCGGTCTCCGCTCGCGCCGTGTAAACTGTAAAGCCGGTGTCGTGTTCTGGGTATGGCCACGCGATTTCTGTGGCGCTCCGGAGCGAAGCTCGTGGCGGCGACCACCGCCCTGGGGGCTGGCGCCGCTGGAGCTACTATCGCAACCTCCGATGATCCCTCCAAGACGCTTAAGCTCTTCACTACCGTTCCCGTCCGCCTCTTCCGCGACTCCGTCACGGCGGCTTCCATTGCCTTCGGTACGCACATTTCTTAACTCGCGAGCTACTGATTTTTGAAACTCTGCTGCTTAGTTTTTCAATTTCGACGGTGAATTGGGAGATAGAACGAACATGAATTTGAAAATTGAGTAGCATTTCTGTAAACTGGCGCCGGAATTCAATGAACGCATGAATTCTATGGTGTATTATTTCTGATTCAGAATATATTGGACTGTACAAGAACAAGAATTGTATTTGTCGGACTCCCTGTTTGTGTATCGTTAACAAGCTTTGGTTACACAAGGCTTTTTGTTTGGCTGTAAGCTTGAATGATTTCGAAATGAGTACTTCGCATTAGTATTCATGAGTTCTATGATCTTGTATTGGTAGAATAGTTCAATTGTTTAGTCCAAAGATTATATAGTTCTACTCCATAGGCTACAGCATGCTGTTGAGGGGTGTGTATGAAGAATTGTATGATTAGGCTTGTGTTCAGTCCTTTGGCACTCAATTCCAAGGTGCTTAGGCTCTACTGAGTTGTATGATTATTTGGCAATGTTTACACCATTCACCATATTTGTGGGTTATATATTCTGAATGTATATGGTGCATTAGAGTGTTGGAGATCATTGCTTTCTTATGCTAGTAGTCTATCATACTAACTAAGCTAAAAGTTTGTATTATCTTTTGAAATACTATTGAGCATTGGGTTTTTTTAGAATTCAAATATGCAATTCTAATGTTATGCTATTTTCCCCTATGTTTTTATTTCTACTGCATCAGATTATGAGTCTTCATTATGGGGACTTCCAGAAGGAAGTGCCGAGAGGTCAAAAGTTAAGCACGAAGTTCACCTTAGGTCTGCACATAAGCTTCAGGAATTATGTTTTAGAAATGGAGGAATATATATCAAGCTTGGTCAACATATTGGACAGCTGGTATGCTTTCCATTCAAGTCTTTTGGTATTATTCTTGAAGAATATTGAGACACGAAATCTACATTTCATGATAAAGTCGTAAATGGATTTTCTAACTTAGAGTGATTAGTTGACCAGAGCAATGTTCCCTGATTTCAAGTTTTAACATACCCTTATTTCCCTCTTTCCTTTAATAGGAATACCTTGTACCTGAAGAGTATGTTCAGGTAATGAGGGACTCTATGTTGAATAAATGTCCAGTTTCTTCCTTTGATCAAGTACGTAAGGTTATTGAGAAAGAGCTAGGAGTGACTCCAGAAAAGGTATGTGTTTTTGCTTTTGTTTCATTTTGGTCTATCATTCATATGAATGCATATATCTGCTCAAAAGTTTGAAGAACTTATTTCAAATGATGAGTGTGTGCTAGTGCTACTTCAAAGAAGCCCGCGCTTCACAGTGCGCCTCGCGCCTCGGCTTTATAGGACCCTAGCGCCTCAAGTGCGCCTCGCGCCTTTTAAAACACAATTGTCATAATAATTTCTTGTGCTTATGGAACTATGCATGCATATTTAGTCTTTGTGATGCTGTTATATATCTATATAACTTTATACTGATTAATTGTTGAGATATTCCATGTCTAGTTTTTTCCATAGTGCCTAATATGAACAGAAACAAAACACTTCTTTATCATGTCAAGATTTTTCACATGTAGGTTTTCCGCGACCTTGAACCAGTTCCTATAGCAAGTGCTTCCCTAGCACAAGTTCATGTTGCTCATACACATGATGGAGAAAAAGTTGCAGTAAAGGTCAGTTAGTGCCATTTTATCCCAATTTAGACACACACAAGCACATGGTGGTATCTAATCTCACACAGATTTATAAGTTTTTGGTACAAATGTTCAGGAAGATATATTTTTATGTGAATTTTGAAATAAATTTTCAATATCCAGGTCCAGCACACTCACCTGACAGATACTGCAGCTGCAGATCATGCTACTGTAGATTTAATTGTGAAAGCACTTCATTGGTGTTTTCCTTCTTTTGATTACAGGTATTCTTTTAGGTGTTTTAGCCCATTCCCTCTCTCAAATTCTGAAATCTAAAGCCTACTATAAAATTAGGTGGTCAATATTTTGAGCTACCAGGATGCTAATCATAAGCATTGATACGCCCTTATGTGCTTGTAAACTTTGGTGAGACTAGCATATCTATTATTAGTGCATATCATAAGATGTGCCTGTTTTTCTCTATGCTCATATATTATTACTTTATTAGTATTTTGGGGCTCATGAAGAGCTAGTGTCATTTAAGGTTATTACCTGTCTTGTGTAGGTGGTTGGTTGATGAAATGCGTGAAAGTGTACCCAAGGCAAGTTGCTCTGACATCTTTCGGCTTTATGATTTTCCCATAGTGCTCATACTTGTATTTATTCTCTCGTTCGATAAACTTGTTAATTGGTTTATGTATTACCATCAATACTTATTGGTTTAAGGCATCATAACATTATGATGATATTTTAATTTATCCTATTTACTATAGCATTAAAGGGAAGTAATAGGCATATGAAATGAAGTAATATTGTCGGGTGACAGATGATATTTTTATGCAAAAGAATCCTGATATTCCAACTAAACTAAAACTATTCTCATACTAAGCTGTTGAATGACTATGTAGATGCTGCTCATCCACTATTGTATTACATATACTACTTTTTTATGATTTTTTTTTTTTGCTCAATATATCCAACCTTTTAGAATATTGAATTTGCATATATCTTAGTCTGTCAATCCTTGGTGGTGAACTTGGTTAATGGTTATAGGTATAACATTTGTTCTCCTAATTCCAAAGGGTTTACATTGATTCTGATCTGCTGTTACTGTGGCATTCAGGAACTAGATTTTTTGCTTGAGGCTAAGAACAGTGAGGAATGTTTGGAAAACTTTCGGAAGCTGTCACCTCATATTGCAGACTATGTATATGCACCAAAGGTGCACTGGAGTTTAAGTACCTCAAAGTTGTTGACAATGGAATTTATGGATTGTGTACAAGTGGATGATGTGAAGGGTATACGAAGACTTGGAATTCAACCAAGTGAAGTTGCAAAATTAGTAAGTTCATTGGCCTTTAATCCGAATATTGTAGTATGGCATTTGTCCCTGGGTTCAAATTCCCACAGATAGTATCCTTGTTTGAAATTGATCATTGGATGATAGTACAATGAGTTGAGTTCCGTTTTTGAACCATGAGACTTGTCCAGAGATGATCTGCAGCACTTCATTTGTCCTTATGTGTGTGTGTGTGTGTGTTATCTCTCTGTAGATCTTTGTTCTGAACGAATAGACCATCGAGATGAACAAATTTATATATCAAAATTTGCAGTAATAATTTCTTTACATTTTGATCCTGAAAGACATGAAACAAGAACTTGATGAACTCTGGCTTGATTGGTGAAGGTTAGTCAAACTTTTGCTGAGATGATGTTCAAACATGGATTCGTGCATTGTGATCCGCATGCTGCCAATTTGCTAGTTCGCCCTTTGCCTTCTGGTAAGAGGAGCATTCTAGGTAAGCCTTTAATAGCGATGAAGGACCCCTCTGAATGTTACTTCTGTAGTTCTGATCCCTTCTTAGTTATAACTTATGATATTCAGTAAGCTCGAATGTATGTTAGATTTCATGAAACCAGAGTTTAGACTGTTTTCCCTCTTAATATATGTATTTCTCTATAGGCAGGAGGAAACCGCAGTTGGTACTTCTAGATCATGGTCTATATAAAACTCTTGACTCCTCTACAAGAACCACTTATGCTGCACTATGGAAGGTACACCTTTATCCTTTTCTTGGGAATTGTTGGCCATTTTAAACTTTTTAGTTATGTTGATGTTTTTCATTGTATGCACAACTTATTTGTCTTTTTCATTTTTTTGACATTCTTTACAGGCACTTGTTTTTTCTGATGTTAATGCAATAAAGGAGAATAGTGTTAAATTGGGTGCTGGGGATGACCTATATGCACTATTTGCAGGCATTCTTACTATGAGGCCATGGGAAAGGGTCATTGACCCTGCCGTAGATCATTTGGTTATACAAGGCACTGAGAGCGATCGATCAGAACTACAGGTAATCTTCGGCTGAATACATATTAATTCAAGAATTTGTGCTAGAGAGATTTCGCTGCTACAGTTTAATTAAAATAGTATCTTGCTCAGTGAAATTTAGGATAATGGTTTCATGTAAGTTATCACTCAATAAAATAATCAATCCTTACATCTTAAAATGAGTGTCTTGGCTTTTTTCATTTATGAAAAATTAAGGAGAATTTGTATAATTTTCTTGGATCCTCATGGGTATGTGTTGTAACAAACTCAAAGGATACTAATTTATTGTAAGGATATTGTTGGTGATTCATACTATAGCTAATTTCCTAAAAACAAAATAAGACACTCATTTTAAGACAAAAATGTGAGACAAATAGTACACTCATTTTGGGATAGATGGAGTATCTTATTTGACCTTTTGCAATCATTAAGGATAAATTACAATTGTTCAACTTTCCCTGATGTTTTCCCATGGGTCTTTGTTGTTTCAAACTCAGTTGGCTATAACTAATTTACATTTATGATAGTAATGTGTTGATATTGACGAATACAAGTGTGGTCGCACAAATAGTATAGAAATTAAGTACGGATGTCGAATCCACAAGAAAAGAAAGTGTATATTACTTTAGGTTTTAAATTTGGATTAGTTAAAATTTATAGAAGGGTGGTTTTGTTTCAAATTAATGTAAAGCGAGTAGTGAAAACTAAGTTAAACAAATGATAAACATCTAATGATTAAGGACTAGGTTATGTCTCTCTTGGAGGCGAGAAGCCCCTCTTGGTGCCTTGGGGGTCTCCTTGGTGGCCTTACCGCTTGTGAATGGAGGTGCACAAGCGCGGAGTGCTTTGCTAGGAGGATGGGCCAAGACGAAGAGGAGGAAGGCATTGTAGCGTCCTAGGGTCGCGGCCTTGCAAATGGTTCAACATCTTAGAAGCTCCATCAAGGTTTATGGAGTTTTCTAAAGGAGTCTAGGGCTGCGGCCTGAGGGTTTGGGGTTGAGCATGACTCTTGGAAGCTCCATCAACCTTGATGTGCTTTCCTAGGGTCGCGGCTCAAGGCTAAATCCATCATGGAGGCTATCTTTGGTGGGTGGGTCTAGGGGTTCTCCATGAAGTGGAGGTGCTTGGGTTGCTCTTGCTCTCCCTTGGTGTGGTGCCTTCGCGGGAGTGATCTTATCTTCCGCGGTGCATCGTATGGTTCCTCGGAGGCGTGCTCTTTACTTGCGTCAGTCTTAGACCCCTCGGGTGAGGGTGTGACATGGCGATCGCATGCCACTTGTCACTGTCATTCGTCGTCATTGCTTATGATTTTTTGGGTAGCATTAGATAACCCTAGATTGATTTTTATATCTAAAGGGAAAGTGTACACTTAATTGGGTCTACCAATGTTAGCAAGTTGATTCTTATTTTGGGACAAATGGAGTATTTGTGATTCAATTTTTAGGAGCATATTCCAAGATTACAATTACCGCTTCCCTTACATGGCTTATGTTTTTCATGCAGATGTATGCATCTGAGTATTTTCCTCAGATCTCAGAGCTTCTGAGGAGGTTGCCGCGTGTGATTCTGTTGATGCTGAAAACAAATGACTGTCTACGAGCGGTTAATAATGCTCTGGTATTGTGTTCTTCTACTTCTTTTCTTTCCTTAACCTCGATGTTGCTGTATATAGGGCAGTTTAAAAACAAAGTTAAGGAAGCCTGACTTTTAGTTAGTTATTACATAAAAGAAACAGGATTTTGTTAGTCACTAAATGTTTTCCACCAAGTACTTGGTGAGAGGTCTTTGACTTACCATATTATTATAAAAAAGCAGACGTCTAAAAATTAGATCATTTGCCCTTGCTCCCTCCTGTTATCCTATTTTGTATAATTTCTTGACTCACCGTGCAAGTGCTAGAATAGTAGAATGGAGATGCAATGTTAAAAAGTCATACCAGGGGTTGAGGATGGTCAGATTCTATTGTGTTCGTGTGTTTGCTAAGGGTATGTTATCCATATCGTGTAGCAGTTTACCTTATAGGTATCTGACATTTTGGAAAATTGACACAGATGACCTAAAGTAATGTTATTTATCCTCACCATGTAGCAGTTTACCTAATAGGTGTCTGAAATTTTGGAAATTTGACACGGATGACCTTAAGCAATAAATGTGTTGATTCATTATAAATTAGATGTAGCTGTGTAGGTTTGGTGGCTATTTATTGAATTCGCTTGTTGATGATGACATTTTTTTCTCTGAAAAATTTAGGACCAAACAAATTCCCTTATATTTGCATGCACTCAAAATCTTCAACTAGTTTGCGCGTTGACAATTTTCCTTTTAACAGTTGCAAAGATCTTCGCTTGAGACATTCCTGATCATTGGAAAAGTTTCTTCGGAGGCAGTTATTGAGGCAAAGAGGCTGCAGAGGAAGTCTATCTTTCGACAATTTTGTATATGGTTGGAGGAAATGTTGTTGGAAGCCCGATTTTTTTGTATGAAGATGGCATTGTGGCTACTCCAGTTCAGAAAAGCTTTGGCCTTGTGAAGTTGTTGCAATCTATAAAGTTCTTAGGTAGCCCTTTTTTCGCACAACTTTCCGCCATAGTAGAGCATGTCATATTCTTTGTCTCCGTGCTGCTAGTCGCCTTAATTTGCAACTGCATGCTAGTTTTCCGAGCACGGATTGACATATTGTTCTCATTATACATTTTCTTATCCAGAATAGGAGCTGGCATTTTTTGAAAGTTGAAACTATGTTGTAACTTGTAAACATTTTCAATTATGAAAGTTTGTATGACTACACGGAACGCATTATGTGTTCTGTTTCAATAATAGAAAGCATAAATACAAATGTGTACATATACTTCATTTACTACTGTATTAATAATGTATAACTATGCATTCATGAGCAGTGAGATTCATTTTCTTCAATTGTCTTGCATGTCTAGTTCATTATTTGCATTTCGAGTATTGTCTTGTTTATATGGCAATTAGGGCTGTTCAAAAAAACCCGCTAACCCGCTAACCCGTCTGTACCGGCCGCTACCCGCCCGCTAAAGCCCCGCCACCGGCAGCCCGTTACAT
>JAYMTH010003437.1:0-10922 GCA_036897465.1 Pelargonium australe | reverse complement strand
GTTGGAGAATCATTTGTGATTAAAAATAAAGTTAAAGGATCATATGTGATTAAGGAGTATAGTTGAAGGATCATTGATAAATTTAATCCTAAATAAAATTATTCTAAACTCATCAATCAGTTCTAGTAAAATCAAACCAGTTATGTCGGTAGAGCATACACCGCAAGGGCCCTAGTCCACGCCCTAGAATTGTAACTAGTTAGTTACTTTCAATATGCAGTCATCACAATTATTTTAGCGATGTTGTGCAAAAACAAAATTTTAAGTTCTTATTAAATTGGTTTGAACTTTGAAAATGATTTGGCATGTGCATACATAAATTTTTGGGTTAAATGGTTGTCTCACTCTGCCTTGGTGGTGACGTGGTAATTTGCATGAAAGGTATAGGTGACGTGGAAGTGCTTAACTTGCTAGAACATATTAATATGGTTAAAATGAAAAATCATAAAATTAGCATAATCACAAGTGCAACAAGGTAGGAGGAGGATATATTTGAGTAAATAACTTGTCTTCATTCATTGAGATTGAATATTGACAACTCTACACACTAAGAGGGGGTAGAGTTCTTTTGGTGAAACAAATATTCTATTATAATATATATACAATTTTGTAAACACATCCTACAAAACTTGTGAAGCTCCACTTGTCTGTGCCTCCTTCCACTTCCACACAGCCAACAATCCAGCTTCATTACCAGTAAAGAAAAGTCCACCAGGACCCATCTCAATCACTTTGACTTGTGATCTTGAAAATAATCTGCCCCTCCCACTGAATCTGTGATCAAGCATATGCAAATGGTGTTAGGCAGTCAAACAAAAAAAGGGTCTTGTTGAAAACCAAGACGATACAAAAGTGGCATTATATATAATAATATCGAGAAACTTACGATGGTAGCTCATATAGGCGTACAACATTGTCATTACATGAGCAGAATAAGATTGGCTTAGCCTCTGCATCAGTCATCCCACATAATGCAACAACACCCTGTGTAGTGTGTAACAACACGAATCAGAACTAATACTGAATCATGTTCTTCAGCATCTGGCAAATACATGAATTGAAGTAAGTACAATAATATGAAGAAACATACATGATCCTCATAATGTGTATATGCCACTTCCACATTGCCTCCTTCAATAGCAGCCCAGACTTTTATTGTTTTGTCAAGCGAACATGACAACAAATATTGATCCCAGCAAAGCAGAGATGTCACCACATCAGTATGACCACTCAAGGTATGAGTACATTGTAAAGTGTCAAGATCCCACACCTGAGGACAAGAAGCTGCAAATTAGCAAACAATCCTTGCACACAGATTGAAAGATAAGAACTATGTAACTTAAAAGAATCTAGCGACAAACTATAACTCACAAAGACAAAAGTCAAGCAGAATATAAAGTATATTAACTTTTAGAAGAATTGTAGGCATCACAAGACAGTTCTGCCAACCGATAAAGACAAAGTAAATAGCATGAAAGAAAAAACCAACTTACCCTTATTGAATGGTCTGCAGAACCTGAATACAACTTTTTCCCACCAACTGCAAAGCACATCACAGAACAGGTATGGCCTCTAAGGGATGCAGCCGGTTGAAAAGGATTGGCTTCAGAACAACTGTCTTTCCATGCCAAAATAACACCATCCTGCCACCAAACAAGTAAAATAGACATACTATTTATTACCAAAGATGTTTGTTGTGTCCAAAATGATAAAAGCAACTTCTAAACTTCCATAGTACAAAATTACAAAAAACATCAGGTAATTGAGTGTGAGAAATTTGAATCAGGACAACATGCAAACTGGATTCCCGTTATCCAGTATTACCAATAGTTATAATCACAAATCTCACTGAAAGTAATGCCATTACACACTTTAATTCTTGCAACCCCAAAATATATATTCAAATTAGATATGAAACTCCTAAGAGCCTGGCCAATAAACATAACAGAGCAACCATCAAAGGTAGTTGATATACTATCCTGAAACTCAAAACTAGTTACCTGAGCCCCGGCAAACAGCATATCATGAGCAACAGTCAAGGCGTACACTTGCCCAACTGGTCCAATTAAATGGAAACCTACAGCTGACTGAATGTTCCATGCCTGCAACATTAACAAAAACAACCCAGCACCGTTAAAATTAAACTAAGCACGAAGGCGAAAAAAATGAGCTTGAAATGTGACAAAAAGTACAAAAACACTCAGTTAAAAGCTTACCATAACAACATTTGGCATACCAACAAAGATCCATGGACCCTCGCTAATTAAAGAGCCAACATCAGCACTAAAATCAGTAGCATTAGCACACTGGCCAGAATGGCAATCCCAAATCCGGGCTGTTCCATCAATACTGCCTGTGTAAAGCTTGTCGGATCCTAAAGGAAGTGCAATTCCAGATATAGCCTGTCATGAAAAAGTTCATCCATAAATTATTTCAAATCAATCAACCAAAAAGAATATACCAACTATCATTAACCTACAACGCTAGTAACACAGATAGCAAGTTAAGATTTGCAATCATAATTTTGATCTTCTGATTTGCAAAAGGTAAATCAAAACCTACTTTCGCTAGTCTCGTCTCACTCAATAGACATCACAACCTTCGGTTGAAATAGCTAAAATAAGAATGTAAGGTATTTGAGCAACTCAAATTCCTAATAATTATCAAAACTTTCAGTTTTCAACCCAAGTTCTCTCGCAACAAACAGAAATCAAGGTAAAAATAATAAATAGATAAATAAATAATGGAAAAGTAACAAATACCTTTTTGTGTCCTTCAAGATTGGCCATAATAGAGAAATCATCTCCAAGGAACCATGAATGATGAAAAGAGCACTTCTCGCCATGGACACAATTGCCTGATGCCCAGTACTCACATATCCTCAACTCCTGGGTCTTTGGAGTAACATTTTCACCTGAGGAGCTCTTTTCAGTAATCAAACCCATCGAATCCTTGGAGCTATAGTCAGGGATTTTCCTTGCAGATTTCCTCTGTTGGATCTTCTCAGCAACAATCTCCTCTGAGGCACTTGTATCATTCTTCCAAACATTCTTGTGGGTGCGGTCAGGAATTTTTCTTAGGTAGGTTCTGTCCTGGGTCTTCCAAGAAGTGTATTCAGCTGAGGCACTTCCATCATTCTTAGGGCTATATCCAGAGATTTTCCCATCTTCAAGTAATGTTTGGGACTGCTTTGCCTCTTGATGATAGACCAGTTTAGGTGGTGAATCCCTGTGCATGAACCTACATGGATTTCTGCTACACTTTCCTTGTAGCCAGAAAACACATGTTTTGCTACTTTGAGGTGCTACACCGAGCCGATTGAATGCAGATCCATCTGGTAGATTGGCGAGTCTTCCAGCTGTCTTAAAGCCCATACTATTATCAAGAGAAATACATGACACTAGTTAACACAACAGATCAATCCGGATTCCAGAGAAACCCCTTACATCTTTGAGTAAGAAAACCCTAAAAAAACTAAAAATCTAAACAATCAAATCTCAATCTTAAATATTATGCTCCTTCCATTGCAGACAGTACAGCTCCATAAACATAAATATGAAGTGATATGGTCAGAGATCGCATGGCCAAGATCAAAACCTTTTCCTGATCCATAATCCTCCGATCATCCCATTCAAGCAGAAAAGGAAACCCTAATATCACATGATCAAACCCTAACCAGAGCAATCCATACAATAACTAAACCCAATCACTCGGCCACGAAAATAAATAAGAATCTGGTCATCGTGGTCACCAAACCCTGGCGTGAGTCCATACATTGCAGCAATGAAATAATCAGAATCCCATTCTCCGATCCAATCCATCAACCCCGATCAGTTAAGAACCCTAACCTTAAATACACTACACTAAGACCTAGACATAATAAAGAAACCCTAAAAGTCCACCATGGAGAAGCATAAAAATGGGATTTGATCCTCGTCACAACTGTGACCCAAAACGATTCCCGGAAATCCATTGGGACGGAAGAGCTGTTGATGGTGAAGAAACCCTTGAAAATACAGAAAATGTTGGTGTGCGAAGAAGAAGAAGCAAACCTGAGACAAGAAGGAGCCGCCAAATAGATTGCTGATCGATGAGTGGGTTTCTGAAAGCTAGGGTTTTCAAGAGAGAAGGGGTGGTCTATGGTTTGTGTTGGGACTTGGGAGCCAAGTTAGGACCTTGAGGCTGAGGTGAGGGATATATATAGGGTTCCGAAAATCACAATTTCGGCTTTTATTTTCCAATATTTGTATACTTTCCTGAAATATATATCTTTTATTTTTATTTATTGGAAATTGAATATATGTTATAGAAAAGGGTAATGCTATTTCCACATCCTAAATAACTACTTCCACCACTTTATCCATATATTTTAGGGAATAGACAAAATTGCCCTTCATTCCTTTATTGGTTTTATTGTTTTATTAAAGAAGAGTATTTAAACTAATAAACTTTTGTTAAAATTTTCTCAAATAATTTCAGAAAAAGCATTTACTTAGTTTAGATCTCCTATTTTTATTGAATTTTTAGTTAATATTTTGTCACAAACTTGCTTTTATACACCCTCCCGTTGAATTTAATATTACTTACTATTGATTTACTTTCTTTTTTTTCAATCTCTTAAAAACTAGAAATAATTCAAAAACTTAGTTTGCATAAAAAAAATAGAGTTGCATTATTTTAAGAGTTCAAACAATCCCAACAAATTATACAAATTTTTCAATCTCTACTATCATGTTGTCGATGATAATTTTTAACAACTAAATTTTATTTATCTGTTTTCAATAACCATTTTTCTTATAGTGCGAGCTCAAAAGAAAAAGTTTGAAGTGACTTGGAATTGTAAGGTTCAGGTTTGGTCTATGTCTCCAATCATTTATTTCATATTTCATTCATGGTGTCAATAATGTATTTGACGTTAAAAAATTGTTAATTTTTTTTGGTAATAATTTTTTCATTTGTCTAGGAATTATTTCTAAATTGGATTTTGAGTTAATTTATCGCCCAATAAAATCAGAATTTGCTGAATTTTAAAAAAAAAACAGAAAGTAGATAAGAATTAAATGGGTAGGGACAAATTTGTCAAATTCATAATTATCAAAGTTAGTGGTGTGGAAGCAGCCATTTAGGGTTTGGAAATAGGCATTCCCTATAGAAAATGCAAATGAGTAAATTGAATTGCAAGTAAGTTTAATTACAATGGATCAGACCGTTAGTCAATAACACCGTACTAATGTCATTTGCATGGCTCAAACCTATATAATATAATGTCTATTATACCCTTATGCTTATTTCATTTTACCGATCAATTTTAGTACACCAAATTTACTTCAATATTCAAATTTTAGTACATCAACCAAACTGATACACCAAGTCTTAGGATACTATCAATAATGGTGCACAACGTAACCAACGGTTATGTGCAGCGCTGTCTCAATCATATTTGGGGGTTTGTATTAAAATAAAAAACATTGGCCCTTGAATTATTATTTTTTTAGGCAATTAGATCTCTAAAATTTGATATACAATATATATATATAGATAGTAATATGGATATCAGATGACTGATATTAGTTTATATCAGTTGCACTAATGAGGTAATGACATCTCATTTAAAATCATGGATCCGGACGGGTCGCTCTGCTCTCACAAATTCACTTGGGTGGTATAAGTGATTTTAAATGAGGTGGCATCACCTCATTGGCTTTGTTAAGTTGCAATTGATATAACTTTATATCAGTTAACTGATATACATTTTACCCTATGTTTTTACATGTCAAGTTAAATGTCATTTTATAGTCTAATTTTTGTTTCAAAATATATGTCACTTTATATTTTTATCACACATATACACATGGTTTTTCGACAATACCATTGTCATGATAACTTTCATATAAAAGATAGTGGACTAGCAATGATAAGATTTTTGTTTTTATTTAAAAGTAAGAAAGTCATTTAACATATTTCTTTAATATTTATAAAAAATTCTAAATCAATATTTAATTTGAAACGAATGTAATATATTAATGTTCATTAGTACGACTTTGTCTTTGTCATACATGATAAATGAATATAGTTGATAAGAGTCATGATTCCAATTTTTTTTTTTAAATACGAGTCATGATTTTCATTGGTAACACAAAATACATAAATAATATTGTTCGTTGTCTCACGATAGAGAAGTGGAGGAAGAGATAACATATGAGCTGTAATTTTAGATTAAAGGAAAATAGTTTAATTTAGTCAATGAACACGAAGACATGTTGGGCCAAGTGGTTACACTAGTAGTTTTACCCCCTATATGCATCGCACAAATACGATGTTAAAATAAAGTATTATGGTGCAAGTAACATATTGTATCGAATATGGAAACGTTGCGGAAGCCCGGGCTGCAAAAAGGCTATTTGCATCGATATGTACCTTTTTAGAAACGATTTTTTATTGGTTTTAAAAGTCCTTATTTGTATCGTTTTTTAGAATTTTAGTAGCAATTTTGATGTGTTTCTAAAAACAAAATATAGCAACAATATAATTTTATTTCGCAATGAGTTTTAAATGATTCTAAATTTATTTTTTGCATCATATTAAGATGACTTGCACCATACATTTATTGATGCATTATATTTTATTGCATCAATATTTACTCTAAAGTGTCGTATATAAAGTGATACTAAAGTTTATTTTGTAGCAGTATTTATAATGAACAGTGTATTTAATATGACGCTAAATTATATATTGCATCAATATTTACTATCACGTAGCATATTTAGAGTGATGCTAAGAACATATTTGCATCATTTTACATATTCAAAAACAACTTAATAACGGTGCAATAATCATAATGATCTTCTCAATTATATGAATAATAATTGATATTAAAATACAGTATATAATAACATTAAGAATCTACATTCATTCAATATAATATACATATTATAATATCATACAACAAAATTTAAGTAAAAAAACATTGCTATAATAATAAATTAACCTAACAAAAACATCATGTACATCATAATCTCTATTGTTAACCTTCATTTTTATCACCATTTGTTGCATTCACTTGACTAATTCTCCTCAACAACGATTGATAGAAATGTGAAGTAATTTGTACTGATTTGTCCAACCTCGGTAATTCAGACAACTTTTCATGAACAGTGTGTCTATGTTTGTTCCGAACTGATCTATGCAATCCGAAAAATTGCATGCCCACTTTTCTATTATTTAGAAGATCATTTCTTATAGTTTGAAAGCAAGACTCTTACTGTCGACTGGCCGACCTGGAATAATAACAAACAGATAAATAGCTGACTTCAATAACGAAATAAATAATTAACTAAACCAATATAACGATTCAAGTGTATCTAAATTTTTCCAAACATCTAGCATTCATTTCATGTTTATCAACTACACATGAGAATATATATGTACTTGTTTCTTAGACTTTCCCAACAAACTAATGCACATAAACAAAATAATAACCAGTACCTCATCATATGACTTTCCACATCCACTCAACAATTTCTTCCAAACTTCTTGATCATCACTCTTAAAATAGAACAGATGCAGAACATTTGAAGATCTTTATAATGGATCTTGCTTGTTCTCGATTCCACCAAGAGAGGTATCGCTTTAAGCTAAAACAAACACGAGCAAGCGGCAAACACACATATCAGTACACATTTTTGATATTAACTCTTGTAATTGTTATTTCATAAACATAACAAACCCGATAATGTTAGCTGCATACCTAGCAAGTTTGAGATGTGAAATAAACCTGCAAGAAAGCCTCAGAACAACTCATCCACAATAGTTGAGAGCTTTTCGTAGCTATCGTAGGCTTTGATTTTTCTCAAAAAGAGTTGTACACATGAGTCAAGAGATCATGCAATTTCTTTTTTAGTTTTATACATAACAAAAGAGTTATCTCCAAGCAATCTAAGTTCAAACAAATATTATAACAATGCACAGACACAAACATCTTAACAGACGCTAGTGTTATAGATTCTGTGACTATGAATTTCATATTCATACTTGTCATGCAATTACATGGTATAAGAATCCTGCAAATATGTACAGAGGGCTCTCATATGTAAATTAAATCATAGGCTAGCCTATCCTTTAGGATCTCTTTTTATAAATCATTTGTTACATAATCTGAAAGAAACCACAACATTGATAAAACCCGATCAAATAGTTATGCAAGGATTTTACCAAAACCTAAACCAAACTTTTTAACTTAAACCCAAACCAAACCTTTTTTTTAACGTAGCAGTCGAATCGCAATAACATCGTGGCCGGCCAACATTGTACGAACACGAACAGTAGAGCCCCGATGACAGAGAAAAATGAAAACAAAAAAAAAAGAGGGGCGAGCGTACCTTGAGCTGGCGGGTGTCGCGGATGGAAGGTTGTAGTAGTCGTCGGAGCTGGCGAAAGTAGTTGGGGGAGGGAAGGAGAGAAGGGAGGCAGAGAGAGGTAACAGAGGAGAGGACGGCTAGGGTTAAGAAATGAGAGAGAAAGGGCATCATATACTTTTAATATATTTATTTGATTTTTTTCAATGTCCAAGTTGTCTACAAAATCCTGCTTAAATTTTTTTCGACGTACTGATCTGTTATATGTGACTACATTAGTTCCGCTTAAGTAGGTCATAGAAATTTCAAATTCATTTAATTGTATTAGCATACATCAAGTATGAAAGTTTTGTTATATGTGACTAGCTTAGGTCATTCGCAATTAATTAAATTGGTCATGCATAATTAAGTTAGTCATATTTTATTCAATTAGGTCACGCTCAGTCGAACTTGATTCAAATTGAAAACACTTAGTTAGTTAGGTTAGAATTGACTATAAAAAATTGTCTCCAACAATCAATTTATTCGAAACTTAATTAAAGGTGGTTACAATGAAATTACATAAGTTAAAATTTATTTTACAACCTGATATGATCCAAACACATTAGTTTCTAGATTTTGATTTCAATCAATTTTTTGATCAAGTCGAGAAAATTTGCACAAATAAACACATTTTACACCAAAACCATATATAATTTGATGATTTCCGATTTGAACCCCTTGTATGTCGGATCACGGCACACAATTTATATATCACTAGCTTAATTATGTCCAACATAGTTAAATTTTCATAAATAAAAACAATATGAGTATGTCAAGATAGATTCAAATTCATTACATTTTAATAAAAAGAGCAAGCATGGTCAAAATTTGTCAGACTTGATTTAATTAGGTCACACTCGGTCAGTTATGTCTGAATTGATTAAATATATTTTTTTCAAAAAATCATTCTGAATCCGAATTGAAATTCAAAATTGGTCAAAATTGATTACGTGTAGTCAAAATTGATCAAATGCGATTAAATTAGGCAACATTTAGTATATTACTAAATACTTTTTGTGTCACAGTCAATTTCGGTTCAAGTTTATTTAAATGTTCTTAGAACCAGAAAATAGTCTATAATGAAATACAAATGAAAGTAGAAATGAAGTGTTTTGCTCTGCTCGAGCCAACAAAGCATCAAAATAACAAACAAAATCAGTGTACACTACTAGGAAATTATACGCTCAAAATTTGTGCATTCCAAAAATCCAAAGAAAAAATTTAAGAAGAACATCAATTTCATTAGTACACATTCTATGGAAATTGAAACTCACAAGTTATTTATGAAAAAATGTATATTCTGTAGTTGGGATAAAATAACAAAAGTTAATATTGGTTGGATAGTATTGGACATTTGATTTCATACCCTTGGTCTTGGGTTCGAGACACAAAATATATCATTTAAATTTAAATTGTCTTTTCACATATTTTGTAATAAGATATTTGCATCGTTTTAGTGGGTATGTGCATCACCTAATATCAATGTTGCAAGTGTACATTTTGACATCAACTTTTACTTATATATGCATCAACACAATGACAATTTAATAAATAATCATAAATCAAAATTCATAATGTAAAATTTATTATATAATTTGTACCATATTTTTGTCAATGTTGCAAAATTAAACTATTAGCAACAACAAATATAATAAATTGTATCAGTCTTACGGAACGTTACAAATGTCATTAAACTTGCAACATTTTGTAGTTCAATATGCATCGACAATACCAAAACGTTTCCAAAATTACAATATTTGCAACTATTGTTTTGAAAATGATACCATTGTATTATGTTAATGATTATTTGCAACGTTTCATGGTATCAGACGAAAATATTCGTTGCAAAAGAGGGGTAAATCTACTAGTGTTCTATTATTTTTTTTGTTACTTCTAAGAGAATAAATTTTTAAATCTAAGTGAATAAAGTATAAATTGATTATTTGAACTTTCAATTAGGTAAAAATTTATCGAAATTTGATATAAGTTTGAACTAAAACATGATATTTTGAACTTATAAACACAATATTATTAAACATTCACAATATATATATTTTTTTCTTTTTAACTTTGAGCGATTATGATTTATCTATATTGCAAATAAACAAAGCATAATGTTGATAGTATTTCGTTTTCTTTTGTTAGGAAGTCAACAAATAAGCTTGTTCATTATATTGCTCGATCATCTATTTCGGTTGTTGAGTCTGAAGGGTGGCTGGGTCCGGAAGGGTCTATCCCGATTGATACTATTTTAATTGGTGATTTAAGTGCTTAATATAAGTGATGCGCCTGTTTTGACCGGGGTCAAAAGAAAACACACAAAGTTGATGAAGTGTCAGGTCTTCTTGTCCACGCAAGTCAAGGAGCCTAAAATATTCTAAGTCTCAAGTCTTCAAATCGTCCACTCAGCTTTGTCTTCCTGCCACCTGTCACCTGCGAGGACCAAACACCAAAAAACGACGACCCGGGGTTGTGATCCGGGACACCGCCTCCGGCGTGAGAGTAAGTTCGCAAAGATCACAAGGA
>JAYMTH010003436.1:0-10923 GCA_036897465.1 Pelargonium australe | reverse complement strand
AAATATGTGTCAAAACTAAAAATTTGATGACTTGACGCTCTAATACTCATTATAAACCTGGTTTTTTGTTCAGCTTTTATAGTATGTATAGATATTGTTTTCTTATTTTTCAAATAATGCTATATTGTTTTTCATTTATCTTCACATTTATGCAAAAATATATTAATTGGTAAACGGTACGCTCTAGGTGATCGCGTAAGCTGAAGCTGAGCTTTCGTCTCCTTCCACGGGTGGCACAACCACAGCCTCATCTCTGTGACTCTCAGAGTCAAACAACAATGTCTGCGAAGAAAACAGCTTCACGTTTTCGCCCTCTATAAATTCACGCTTCTAACAATTCCGCACCATGACAACACTCGGTTCCTCCTCTTCCACCCCCGAATCCAGCATGGAACACGCCTCCAATTCCCCCCACAACCGCCCATCCCGCCGCCGCCACAACAACAAAGACCGCCACCACAACGGCGCCGACGACGACGGCTCTGACCCGGAGGTCTGGGGATCCTTCGACCGGAGCTTCCAGCAGGTCCAGTCCGTGCTCGATAGGAATCGAGTTCTGATCCAGCAAGTGAACGACAACCACCAGTCTCGGATGCCGGACAACATGGTGAAGAACGTGGCGCTGATTCAGGAAATCAACGGCAATATCTCCAAGGTCGTCTCGCTCTACTCCGATCTCAACTCCAATTTCTCCACCGCCTGCCACCAGCGCTCCAAGAACGGTACCCCCATGGAAAAGAATTCTTCCGACTCTTGAAATTTGAATTGAAATTTCTATCAGTCTCGGTCTCTGTCGTGTCGTGTTTCTGTGTCAGTTCTGTTAGGTCCTGTTTAGGTGCTCAATTAGTGCCTATGAGTCAGATTTCAATAACTGCTATATCATGAGTCTGTAGGTGGTTTGTGTCTTAGTAGTGTTAATTGATGCTATGATATGAAAGAAACTTGGATGCTTATGATGTGTTTGTTGAAATGCCTGTGTTATAAGGAGGGTGATTGCTGGAGCACACATCTTCCTGTTGAGCTACTTGAGGTACTTTTGTTCTGTATGTCTAAATTCTCTAAAATGGCTGTTATGGTATCAGTTCAGTGCAGTGATTAAGATAGATCCAAGGTGGTTTATGAACTGATTTCATAGTTTTGTCATAGGTTGTTTATAGAGGAACCATCCAAAGTGAAACTTTTCTGATATATATGAAAATTAAGGATGATGAACATACACATAATGATAATGTTGGATACTGTATTTGTGCAATTATTTTGAGTTATCATCTTGGAAGAGTGGGTTGTTGCTTATAGTTATAGTATGTTTCGAGAAATGAAAAAGATTTCAATGTGGTGAGCTAATGAGATATGCTACAGGGATGAATTAGATGGTTTACTTTGCATCATTGTCGTAGTGTGCATGTGAGGTATATTTGCACGTGTCAAAGAGAAGAACAGTTTGACAATATGAGGCTGGATCTGAGAAGCAAAAACAAGCACAATCAAATATTATATAAGAACAATATGTTTAGTGAGGAAAAAATGGATTTCTGATGCATAAGGTAGCTGTAACTTGTGAAGGTTTAATCCAATGATTCTTGAAATAATGTTCAATTCCACACTGCCTGTTTTTGGTTAGTCACTGGATCTTTGTGTGGTCTTGTTATGCCATATTGTGTTAGCTAATCTCTCGGAACGAGGATTGGTTAGATATATAAATGAGGCTATATGCTTAAATGCTGTTGCTTCATAGGTGTTAACCTTCTTTGGGTCGTTTAGTGAATGTCTGTGATTCTTATGTATTGTTGTGCTCTGTTTTATAAGGAGGATCATAACCGGACTCTGCAAACCTGATGAGGTAAAAACGGCATGTTTGATAGCTTTGCTTGCCTTTTTTCAAGTTTGCTCTTCTGATGATCTGAGCTCGGTAAGGTTAAGTAGGGAAGGGTTGACCGCCAAGTTCTTTTATCCATATTAGGATTCATGTAGCTGAGGCTTAGTAGTTTGATTCTAGTGAGGTCTATTGAAGAGGTGCCACAGCCATACCTTGAGAAAACTATGGTCACAAGAAGCTCACTTTTAATTTATTAAAAGTGTGTACAGTTCTTTTCTTTGAGCTTTACACTATCTTGGACAAAACTTGTGTGTATACTTGTGTTGGACTGTATGAGAACTCTGGTCTGTTTTGCCTTCAAAGACAATCTCAAGGCTTCAAGTCACCATTTATTCCTGTGTAATTCAGTAGATGTCATTTAATGCAAGCTTCTAGTTCTAGGCATGGTTGGGTTTATTGGAATGACTTGGACTTGATATTTTCTGGTTCAGAGGCTGAGTAGTATTTCTCTTGATTATACTGAAAGTCAAACCCAGAACCTCCAACAGCTCCACTTTTACGAGAAAGTCGTTTATTTTCTTCGTCTCAAAATGAAGGTCTTATATTCAGTTTTTAAGAAAGTTTTATAACCGAGTTAGCATTGGACATTTACCAATACATATGCATTCGTTGCAACAAATTCAAGGCGTGTTAACTTACTATCAACGAAAGAAACACTCATTCTTCGACAAAAATTCAGATAACCGAACACTCATTTTGCAACACACATAAAGCAAACACTTGCAGTTTAACTTTGGAGTTGGTATTGATGGGGAGTTCATGCTATTGTTTTCTAATTCCACTGATTGTCCTGTAAATACATCAATCATTTTTGCAAAGAACAAATTTTCATCTGCCTAATGCAAAATGGGATAGTTTTTACAGATATAATAATTCACAATAGAAAGAAGAAGAAAAAGAAGAAATGTGCATTTCCATGCAGTTATGTGTAAAAACACTAAAAATATATCACAAATGTATTAGGGTATGGAGTCTTCTGATCATAAGCTGCCTGTCACAACAATCCATTGATTTGGCAAACTCTTAAATATAGTTATTAAGGCGCGAAGACGGTAGAAGTACAATGCTAAACACCCCGAAAGTTTCACAAAATCTAGTGAAGTGGAAGCCTATACTTTGCTGAATGATTTTAAACATTACAAGTGACGATGATCACAAAGGTAGGTCACCACTGTCTGAAATGACTACTTTGCTTTTTGGTGCTCCACTCTGGCTCCCCTCAGCTTCAATCTTGTAGATAAGATCCAGCCCTGAAAGCACCTTGCCAAATACAACATGGTGCCCATCCAACCTATAACAAACAATACACATTATTATATTGCGGTTCATATTTGGTGACTCTAATATTTAGATGATATACTTCGGAGAAAATCTGAAAATTCCAACAGAGAGTATAACGTAAACAATAAATACCAGCTAGTTGCCACAGTTGTAATGAAGAATTGCGATCCATTGCTGTCTGGCCCAGAATTCGCCATTGACAGAAGCCCTATTCCCGAGGAAATGATAAGAGAAAACATATAAATGGGTGTTCTTAGAGTTCATTTGAATAACTTAACTAGTTTGATCCTCATTAGCAATTCAAATGAGGTGGTTGGATACTCTAAGAATTTGAGTTTGTATTTGAGCCAAATCCAGTAGCAATCAAAACATGTCTACAACATGGGATTTCAAACGACAATTTTTATCTTGCCATATGAAATTCTATGATTTTCCAATCATTACATTTGTATTTGAAAATTGAAATACATCATTTCAAATCAAATCCATGTTTCCAAATGCAATCTTGATGAATTTTAACTTACCCGGTCCTGTGTGCTTGATTATGAAATTCTCATCTGCAAACTTATCCCCATAAATTGATTCTCCCCCTCGTCCATCGCCACGGGTAAAATCACCTCCTTGGATCATGAAGTTAGGAATAATCCTATGGAATCCGCTACCTTTGTAAAAGAGAGGCTTTCCACTCTTTACAATTCCTTTCTCCCCTACATAGAGCAAGCTGGCTAAATATGATAAACAACAATAGAGATGTAAAGTTTGTTTTCCAAAAATTGGATCACGTAGCGTCCAAGTGAAGTCTTTAATTTTCTGGAGATGGCTTTCATCAATTATAACAAGTTCTATTGTTATATCGTTTATAGCATTCCATGTTTCTTATTCAATGTTCTGTGACAATAATGTATGAAGAGCATAATCCTGTAGTTTCATCATAGACTCAAAACATATGAGTATGTATAAGAAAGGAGCAAGAGTTACTTGGCTACCAGTGCAAAGTGCCCGGAAATTTTCTGCATAATGAAAATATTAAATTAGTAACTTTTTATGGGAACAAACCTCGATGAACACAAAACTCAATGTACTAGATACAGTACCTGCGGTTTTAGGAACGGTTTTCCCAAAGAGACCCATGACCACACGACCTGAAAATAGTAAGATCATTAACTAAACATAGTCTATGCATCTGGCAAAACAAAAGAAGATAAAGGTAAAAACTACAATCATGCAGCCAACTGGTAATACCATGCCTTGACAAATCAGGAACCCCAAATGAAACGTGTTCATATCTAGGCTTAAATTTTATTTTACATGACAATTTTCAGAGCATATTCTGTTGTTTTTAGATATGAAAGTTAAGATTCTTGTTGTGGGTTAAAATAATATTTCAAATTTTGAATCTTTTAATGTCAATTTCAGTGATATTTATATCCATGTTAGTTTTAGGGAAATCATTTAACAGACAGGCTCATGGCTTCAGATGCTACACTATTCTAATAATAATAAGCATACACTAACATGATAGAATAACCAAATTAATGGAACACCAGTGTTGTGCAAAAGAACGAATAATGTTTACTAGAAAGAAGATAAAAATAAGAACAGAGAAAAATAGTCATAAAGGGAAGATTCATAGTCAAGACTCAAGACCCCCATCATATGCACTATCTCGATATCTTGAGAATAGAAGCAGCATGCATTGTCTTTGTCTTAATGGTTCAATAAACAAAAAGCTAAAATGTTCAAATGGAAGCAATCCTAAACACAAACTGTGCACGCTAATTGCAAACAAGATAGAATACTATATTTCCCATTAGCCTCCAAATTAAGTCATTCATGATATTTTCTGAGGGGGACTTCATGTAGAAAAGCATTCTCACTTTGCAGAATAAAACAGATTGCAACAGCCAACAACGCCTAAACCATATACATTCTTCAAGATAGCTAAAACACGAGTACTTGACAATTTCAGAAATACGTCCTCACTTTGCAGAATAAAACAGACTGCAACAACACATAAACCATATGCATTCTTCAAGATATCTATCAACATGAGAACATAACATACTCCCAAATTATCTTTTGGTTTTGGAGACTTGTGCCACATTTCCCCAAAATTAGCACACTAGTACACAAATTTAAGTATATATGTGGAGTTACTGGTGTGTTGAGCATGTAATTTAACTGATCAAATATATAATTTGTCTATTCAAATTGTTAAGCTAATTTGCGTTTAACAAACCATACCCATAGGTTTTCCACCAATCTCAATATCAAAGTAAACTTTGTGGGTCACTCCTGAATCATCTCCTGACTTGTTTTCCTGAAAAGATATAAAAACCTCCAATTTCATTGCAGAAATGCATAAATTGACTCTTACATAGCTCGAAATTGAAAATCGAAATTGTCACCTCGTCAAGCTTATTATCATTGGAAGCTTTCTGGTCCACGGGGACTTCAGTATCGCTCAACCGGTTCTGAAAACGCTACCAAAAATTGAGATCAATCGCAATAAGGCATTTTTCCTTTTAATTTTACTGGGAAACAAACAGAAAGTGAAACAAAAAACAGAGAGAGATGAAAGAAGAGTACCTGGATGAAGGCTAGGGTTCCGAACAGAACCAGAATCCACAGTAGGGCGATTGAGATGAACCTCGTTGTGGTGGCCATCTCTTCCTCTCTCTCTCTCTCTCTCTCTCTCAATCCCTCTCCCTATCTCTTCTCGATTCTCTCTTTTCAGGGAGGGGGGTCTCTGTTTCTCGCTGCTCTGTTCCCGATTCTGTCAGAGACCTTTGCTTCGCTTCAGGTACTCCTCTTTCTAGTCTTGTTTTCTCGGCCGGAATATTTGATCTTTTTTTGTTTTTGGTGGTTTGATTTGGCATTGTTTCTGTAAAATCTGCCGTTCTCTGTTTTTGGAGAATTCTGGGTTCGTGCTGGTTGGTGCTGTCTTGGGGTAGAAAAGTGAAAAGGGACTTGCTTTTTTATTTTTATCTATCTGGGTCTGTTTTCATGTGGGTGCAGATGGGTTGTGTGGAGCTGGGTGTTTTTAAAAAGATATGATTTTGTTTTCCATTTCGTGTTCTGATTCACTGTGTTTCTGTTCTTGGGTAAATTGAGAGATGGGTTTAGGAAAGAAGAAGGGTTTTGTTCTTTTTGATGCAAAAGGGAGTGAATGGGATTGCTCTGCATTGCTACGGTTTTAATGTTCATTTCGATTTTGAAAGGAAAAAAAAAAATCCGTACTGTTCTTCAAAATCTGGGGATGAATTTGATGATTTTCTTTGGTGGGCATGATTGAAAATTTGCTGTTTTTGCTTTTACCCACTTGAATTCAATTGTTTGATTATTTTTCCCTTTGATTCATGAGAGGTCATGCAGCCATTATTGATTTATGGAAAAAGAAAACAAGAGCAGCTGATTGGCAAATTGTGGACATTGAGTTAAAACTTTTCTTGGCTTTCAAGGAAATGATCAAATTAATATTATTCTATTGTGCTTTCAAACTTTTTTTCTTTCTTCTTTTTGCTTTTCATGGTGTTTGGTTTAGCGTATAGATCCATTGCTTCTTTTTTACTTAAGTGGGGTTAGATATGGAGGAGGGACCTCACAAGGAGGGTGCTAATTAGCCTTGTTTGGGACCCAATATCATGTGAAAAATGTTCAGCCATTAGTGACATGGAAAGTATTACATGTCCGTAGTTGCATCAGATTTGGTAGGTTACAATTCTGCTCCAGTCGTTTGATGGATGTTGGTTCGATCGTTGACTATGATGAGATCTGTATTAATTTTCTGTTTTCTTTGATCTGAAACTGCCCTTTCGTTATTTTCTTTGTTCTTGAAAGTCGCATCTGTCAGATAGTTTTGTATACTCCATTTTACCAGTGTTTACTTATCAGTAATCGGCTTTTCATATTTTTTATTGATGGTTTTTTGTTTATGTATATGTATGTAGATACTTTTCACATGATGTTGTTGAGGTTTCTGTAGGTGTGTCACTTTGGTTAGCTGGAATTTTGTTTTATTAATAGGATATGAGAGTATCAAATTTGAATAAACCCTTTGAAATCCTGTTCTCTTTACTTTAGTTGTGATTCTTGTTTAGAGTTACAAGCTTATGGAAGTATTCATGTGTTTTTTTCTTCTTCCATGAGAGGTTTGAGACTATGGATTTGTATATAGAAAAATATTGCTTGAGCATCAATAGTATCCTGGAATTTAACTTCGATTTCATCTATGCAGATAATTGAAAATTTCTGGAGCTATGAAGCATAATAAAGATAAAGATGGTAAGCCACTGCCCCAGAGTTCTAGGACGGTCCCCATCACACTTGTGTTTCTTGCCATGTGTGGGTTTTCATTTTATCTTGGTGGAATCTTCTGTTCTGACAAGAACAAAATTGAGGTGAACAATGTCAGTGAGGTTTCGAAGGCAATTTCCAAGGAATCCACCGCTGGCCCTCTTCAACTTAAACCCGTTGCCTTCCCTGAATGCAGCGCCGACTATCAGGACTACACTCCATGCACTGATCCAAGGGTATTTTCGTTAACTGTACATGCTATTGTTCAACTAGGCTATTTAGTATCTATTTCTAATGTTGATGATGCTTTGAATCGGTACAGAGATGGAGGAAATTCAGTATGAAAAGGCTTAGCTTCATGGAGCGCCACTGTCCTCCTGTATTTGAAAGGAAGGAATGCCTGGTTCCACCACCAGATGGTTACAAGTCCCCAATCAAATGGCCAAATAGCAGGGATCAATGTTGGTACAGGTATGTGTTTGGGTCATTTCTGTGTAATTTTGTGTCAAAGTGCATTTCTTGGCTTTGAGTGGCTAGGATTGGACCATCTCACTGAGTTTACCATGTGGATCAATTTTTTCAGGAATGTGCCTTACGATTGGATTAACACGCAGAAGTCTAATCAGCACTGGCTTCAAAAAGAAGGTGACAAATTCCTTTTTCCTGGTGGGGGTACCATGTTTCCAAATGGTGTTGGTGCCTATGTTGATTTGATGCAAGATCTGATACCTGGAATGAAAGACGGATCTATTCGAACTGCCATTGATACTGGATGTGGGGTAAGACCATTGCTTTTCCTGTTTTGTTAAATTGTGTCATATAATAAGCTGTTGTTGGGTTCATATATCACATAGTGGTCTTCTCATTCAAGAACAAGTGCATTATTGCTTGGTATAAATTTGTTAGTAGTCTTCATTAGTAATGTGCATTGGTGCATGATTGCCATTTATTGAAGAATGCTTCTAATTCATGACGCTTAATTCTGATTCTATTTCCAGGTTGCTAGCTGGGGAGGTGATCTTCTGGATCGTGGGATTCTAACAGTTTCTCTCGCTCCAAGAGATAATCATGAAGCGCAAGTTCAATTTGCATTAGAACGTGGAATTCCAGCAATCCTTGGCATCATTTCTACACAGCGTCTTCCATTCCCCTCAAGCTCATTTGATATGGCTCATTGCTCCAGATGTCTTATCCCATGGACAGAATTCGGTAAGTCCTCTCTTCATTCGAGACTGCATTTTCTTGGTTACCCCTTGATGTTAACCCGTGTGATTTTCCCTCTCAGGTGGATTGTACCTTCTAGAAATAAACCGCATTCTGCGTCCTGGGGGTTTCTGGGTTTTGTCCGGGCCACCAGTTAACTATGAACACCGCTGGAAAGGATGGAACACAACTGTGGAAGAGCAGAAATCAGACTATGATAAGTTGCAGGACTTGCTAACTTCAATGTGCTTTAAATTATACAACAAAAAGGACGACATTGCAGTGTGGCAGAAGTCTTCAGATAGTAATTGCTACAACAAGCTTACTGAGCCAGATGTGTATCCACCCAAGTGTGACGACAGCCTAGAAGCAGATGCAGCATGGTACACTCCTCTTCGACCGTGTGTTGTTGTTCCAAACCCAAAGTTGAAGAAAACCGATGTGCAGTCCCTCCCACGGTGGCCAGAAAGGTTGAATGTAGCACCTGAGCGCATCTCAGAAGTTCAAGGTGGTAGTGCTGGAGCAATGAAGCATGATGACAGTAAGTGGAAGATTCGAGTTAACCACTACAAGAAGATACTACCGGCTCTTGGTACTGATAAGATCAGAAATGTGATGGATATGAACACTGCTTATGGAGGCTTTGCTGCAGCTTTGATTGACGATCCCTTGTGGGTCATGAATGTCGTGTCTTCCTACGCTGTGAATACCCTCTCTATAGTCTATGACCGGGGTCTCATTGGAACTCTCCATGATTGGTAAATTGTGAATCCATTTTTTTCTTAAGATTAAGCTGCTTCTAGTACTATACCCTGTGGCTTAGTTGCACTAATGTCTGATATTGATTTATCTGTTTGGTTTTTGGCAGGTGCGAAGCATTCTCAACTTATCCTAGAACATATGATCTTCTTCACCTTGATGGCCTCTTTACTTTGGAAAGCCAGAGGTATTTACATAGATAATGTCATATGTAACCAAAAATCTTGATGCAGCTAGCACTTCATATTGTAATATCAGCTTGAGTTTTGAAATTAGAATTGTATAGGCTGTGGCTGGTAATATGTGCTGATGATACGTTTGTGTGATTGTAACTTGGGACAGATGTGACATGAAGTACGTGCTGTTGGAGATGGATAGGATCCTGCGCCCCAATGGCTATGCTATTATTCGGGAATCCAGCTATTTTGTGGACAGTGTAGCTACCATGGCAAAGGGGATGAGATGGGGATGCCGAAAAGAAGACACCGAGTATGGAGTAGAGAAGGAGAAGATATTGATTTGCCAGAAAAAGCTGTGGTACTCGTCGAGTTCAAGCTGATAGAAGTGTAAAACTGAAGAAATTAATATGGGGCAGAAGCATGGAGAAGAGGTAATTGAGCCCAATACTACACACACAGAGATTTTGTTTTAAGGGAGACAAAGATCCTTAAAAACCAAATAATTTTTCTTCTTTGATTTTTGTATCTTCAATTTACAGTCTTTTGATATATAGGTGCATTCTTTACAAGGTTTCATGTACTTGTAGTAGTTCTAAATTTCTTCTTGTTCATCTTCAAATATTGTGTCCTCGCAAACTGTGGAATCGTGTGGATATGAAATTATAATTCAAGAGGCTGAAAATTCGCCCTTCGATTTTTGTTGTTGTTGTTGTTGTTGTTGTTTTTTGGAATTTGATGCTCTTTCTTAAAGTTTCTTTCCTGAGATGTTCATTTTCCTTGGCAGATCATGTGAAATAGGTGTTACTGTTAGAGAGAGGCAGAGAGTTAGAGACTTCTGATAATATATGAGCAGTACTTGGGCTCTCCGACCAATTCTAAATCAGAACCATAACATGATCCCGATCACCTTGCACATCTTTACCAGACGACATATTTGATAACTATAACTATAACAACCCGACAAACACAACAACTAGGACCAGTGGCGGAGCCAGAAAAAGAGGGAAGGGTAGGCCAATTTTTTTTTTTATTCAAAGATCATATATTTAATTAGTACTTTTTTTATATGATAATATTATTTTTTTATGCTCACTTTTACCATACTTTTTTACCAATCAATCTAAAAAAAGTACCCCACATCAGTTGGGTCTAGTCGAAAAAATTCTTTCGGTTCTAGCCCCAAAGTCGATCCGAATAAGTAAAAAGAAAGCAAAGTACATTGAACTGCTAAGTTTCACTTATATAAGTTCTAACCCACCCATTTCGAATGTACCGGCTAAATTATTCTAAGACTTATATATATTAGTTAATCAAAAGTTGGTATATGTT
>JAYMTH010003435.1:0-10923 GCA_036897465.1 Pelargonium australe | reverse complement strand
ATATATATATTTAAAAAATATCATTTTATTAAAATTAATGCGAAATGCACATTCCATTACGACCAGATCTTACGTATAGTCAAATTCTCTAACATGAACGTACCAACTTTTATGTGCTTGATTAGAATTTTATATGCAAATTGTGAAACAATAAGATCAGTAGTTGTTTTTTTAAGGAATATATGAAATGCAATAGTCCAAACCAAAATCCATTGCTCATGACGAAAAAAAAGTCTTCAACAATATAAGACATGCCACAACTTTTAACATGAGAGTAGAAACAAACTATAAAACTAACATAGCTATTTTGATTTAGAATAGAAAAAACATGAAAATAATCAATGTATTCATGATAAATATACAGTTGCAAACTAACACATAATGAAGATGGAGATAATAACAAGACATTTGCAAGTGGACAGAACATGAGGAGCGAATACTGATGATGAAATCAACAAGAGAACAAGACTAACGTCAAATGTGCTAGATCTATATTAAGTTACGACTTATAAAAAAAAAAAAAAACTCAAAATCCTAATACCGCGGTTGACTTATTAAAATCACCTAAAATCTATCATAACTTGACTCATTAGTGGTTCAAACCAGGCGAGCATATTTTCTTACTAAACAACTCGTGAACACGATGTGCTATGATATCATGCTCAATTAGCTGATAATCATCACACAATCGTTCTTTATTTACACAGGCCAAAACAAACACTATTACAACTCACTTTCAAAACACACTCGTACGCCCAACATTTTTCGAAGTATCTCGAATCCGAGACCTCATAGTTGACTACAAGCTTTTTCATACTCCTCGATCAGTAACCGATAACGGTCATTTATTAAACTGACTCGTAATATCACATCGATAAAGGAGAGAATGGTAATTATGGTGTGTAACAAGAGAGAGAGAAGTGGCACAAATCTAGGGAAGAAAAAGAGGGAGAGAGAGCGGTGGTGGATAAGGAAACAAATGAAAGTTTTTGAGAGCCCAATAAGACCCCAAGTGACGTGTTTGGACTCTCTCTCTCTCTCTCTCTCTCTCTCTCTGTTTCTTCACTTTCTATTTATTTCTCAATTTCTAGGGTCAGCCTCTGCTTCTCTTTCTCTCTGCTCTGTTCCGTCTCTCACTTGGCTTCGAAGAGAAAATTTAGTAGATTTTTTCACTGAGACACAGAGCAACAGAAACTGGAACAACCCAAACAACAAACAGTGACAAAATGGAAGAGAACCAGAGACAAAATGAAACAGAGCATTCCCATTAGATTCTTCTCATTCCCATCCCCTGTCTCGTCGCCGCCGTGATTCGAGCCATCAATTCCGATTTTCCGACGGTACTGACCGATCATGGCGAAGACCGGCGTGTTCGACTCCGATCCGACGGTGATGGCCAAGGCCACGGAGCTGAAGAAGGAGTTGCAGAGACTGGTGAGGACCATAATCGACGACGAGGATTACAGTACCGCCACCGTCGATCAGGCCAAGGAGACGCTGTGTTCGCTGGGGGAATTGAAGCTCAGGAAGAGGTCGATGTCGCTGAGGATCCACGATACGCTGTCGTGTCCCGAGGAGTATCGGTGCCCTCTTTCCAAGGAGATGATGACAGATCCTGTTATCGTCTCCACTGGTCAGGTAATTAACGCTCGCTATTGGGATTGGTAAAATTGAATGGTCTCTGAGAATGTGCCTTGGGGGAATCAAAGAACCAATTTTGACTATCTCGAGCTCTTCGATTTTCAATTTTATTTCATGGGTTACTTGGGCTCTGCGTTTTTTCTTCTTCTCATAAAGTTTCTATTTTCTTGGCAACCTAACAAGTCAACAGTTCTCTATTCTGTTTGGGTTTAATCATGTTCAGTTTCATAATGAGAATCAAAACATTAAGAATTATAATTATGACATTAAGTTTGTTTATGTAGAGGTTATTTTATATTGATTTTTCTAGAATCTGTGTCTGCTTCAAAAGAATAAATTCATTGCTATTGAAATGGTTTTTGATGTCTAGTGAAGTGGATCTTGTTATTGTACTATCAGAAGAGCAAATGGTTCTGAAAACAGAAATTTTTTCTTGGCATGGTTTGGATTATCCAATATGGGCATCTTCCCATTGTTGTTTGGTATCATATATATGTTGTCATGTCATGTCTAAGAAGAAATTGTTTTTGGTAGGATGCTTGTTCTGCTTTCTTGCAGTACTATTATTTGAAGGGACAAAAGGAGCTTTCTTGATGTATCTCCTTCAGACCTTCATATTGAGTTGTGTTCTTTGAACTATTTGGCCATAGTTTCTCTTTTGTTTTATTTTTCTATTCATCCTGCATTGATAGTCGGATGATCTTCCTTGATTATTGATTTGTTCTAAATATGTTGTATTCACTGTACAGACCTATGATAGACCCTTCATTCAGAAATGGCTAAAAGCGGGAAACCGGACATGCCCTCGAACCCAACAAGTCCTCACACACACAATCCTCACTCCTAATCACTTGATCAGGGAGTTGATATCGCAATGGTGTAAGAGCCGAGGGATTGGATTGTCGGATCCTGTTCAGTATAGCAATGAAGATGGGATAACGGAAGCAGACAGGAACCATTTTCTTTCATTACTTGAGAAAATGTCATCCACACTTCCTGAACAGAAGGAAGCTGCAAAGGAGCTTCGGTTGTTGACAAAAAGGATTCCCTCCTTTCGGGCACTTTTTGGCGAGTCTCTTGAGGCCATTCCTCAATTGCTTAATCCACTCACTGAAAGCAAGTCTCAGAGCGGTGTGCAACCTGATCTCCAAGAAGATATAATCACAACGTTATTGAATCTCTCAATCCATGACAATAATAAGAAGTTTGTTGCAGAAACCCCACGGGTAATTCCCATTCTTATCGAGGCACTAAGATCAGGAACGATTGAGACAAGGACTAATGCAGCTGCTGCTATGTTCACATTATCAGCTCTAGATTCCAACAAGGTACTAATTGGAAAATCAGGTGCCTTGAAACCCTTGATTGACCTTTTAGAAGAAGGCCATCCTCAAGCAATGAAAGACGTTGCTTCGGCTATCTTTAATCTGTGCATCAGTCATGAGAATAAAGCAAGAGCTGTACGGGATGGTGCTGTGAAAGTGATTGTGAAGAAGATCATGGATCGTATGCATGTCGATGAGCTGGTGGCTATCCTTGCTATGCTTTCAAGCCATCAGCGGGCCATTGAGGAGATGGGGGATATGGGTGCAGTTCCTTGCCTCCTTAGCATTATTCGGGAAAGCACTTGTGCACGCAATAAAGAGAATTGCATTGCAATTCTGTACACTATCTGTTTCAACGATCGATCCAAGTGGAGGGATATGAGGGAAGAGGAGAATACTCATGGAACAATATCGGATCTTGCTCAAAATGGTACTTCAAGAGCCAAAAGAAAGGCTAGTGGCATTCTCGAGAGACTCAACAGATTTGTTAATATTACCCATACTGCATGACGACAACATTGCTCATGAGCAAACCTCTGTAAATTCTACATCTTTGTCCCACACCCTGGTCAGTATTGCGTCTTGGGCATCTTGTGGTTACTCTTTCCACAATTCTGTAAATTATCTTTCCTTCCGCAGACTCTTAATGTGAGGTTTATGAGTTAGTTGCTGGCTGTGAATAAATACACAGGAAGCTTTGTTCATAAGATTTCCTATTCGGTTTAAACCTATTGTTTTTTTACAGACATCCTTGAAGTTTTCAAGGAGTAGAATGTAGAGCTATGCTTTAGTTCGCAACTTGTTTGCTGGCAATAGTTTGTGGTCATTTTTCAATCTTGTATAAAGTTTTGTCTCTTGTTTTATCCAGTAGTACCATTGGCTTATTGCTAGTTGCTTGTCTTTTCTTAATTGTTGTAGTTGTCATGTTCCTTCTTTGCCTTTTTACAGCTTTTGATGGTATCTGAAGAAAAGTTGTAGTTCATGAATCTGTCTTCCTAACTGTCTAGTATTGATGCATAAATATCAATCTACATGGAATTTTGATTTGCAGCCGACGGTGGATCTTCTTCGATACTCCAAGTTTTGACCTACAAATAATGGAGCTCGACCTTATTATCGGATGTGATGTGTTCCGGTAATGAACGACTGGTTGAGCAACGAGAAGAATGTGTCCATATTGAATGGGAGCTGTGGTTTTCTGGTGTGTGTGGTCCATGCATGATGAAGAGAATATGATACCTCACCCAATGCTCCCCACACTTTTGTAAGTGAAAGTCTTTAATTCAACAGTTGCTCCTTTCTTGTCTGTTTAGCTTTTGGCAACCTTATCTCTTGTGAAAGAATTTATTTGTTTGTTGGTTCTCTGATATTTTGTAGACACAGTACTTGTTTCTCTGATATGTGTTTTCCCATGAAACTACCATCCAACCATGAGCTTAAACTGAAAATGTTGCTCTCTATGTTGTATTTGATTGTTTTAGTGTATCCCGCGGTCACCACTTGATATGCTAGTTAAGAACTCCACACTTGGAGTCAAGTTTGACATGATATTAGAGTTTGTTTGGTTTCAGCCTAGTGACTGTCTTTGTTGCCTTTTTTCTTGGTCCACGTGTAATGTCTGTTGTGTTATCCAGTTTGCACGTGAGGGGAGTGTTAATGTATCCCACGGCGAAAGAATGCGAAGTCTATTGTTCGTGAGCCCTTCGACTATCAATTTTATTTTTGGGTTTGAATCAAGTTTAACATATTGTACATGCATAACCTTTTTATGGAATGTATGATCATTTCTGTATTGTTGCTATGAAAAAATGATATGGATTGATTATGTTTTAATATCATAATCTGTTCAGTGATGTGTGAGTTCATCTTGAGGAAGAGTATCTATAACAGTGGTGAAGATTGGTTAAGAATATTGATTTTTTTCTTACTTTTCTGGAAAAGAAAAGGTCACCAACCAAGACCAGCCCTTTTTTTTTTTTTATTGCACCCAAATTTATTCTGTATTCAATAATCAACCTTTAAAGAGTGACTGGTGGCTTTTTGCAAGAGACAAAATGCTGGTGAAGTGAGGAAAAGAGGAAATAATTATATACTGAAACAAGAAATGACTTCAACATCATCACTTTACCAAACATGAAGAATATGGCAAGTTACTCATTTCATGTGATACTCCGAGAGTTCTCCCAACGATCTTTTAGCGCTCTCAAGTACTTATTACCGGAAAACAAGACTTAGTAATTCTCTCCGATGCCCAAGTCAGATCCCGATTGTGAAATAATGAAACCCTCACTTTTACAGTCGTTAGTTCACATTTGTAGCTATACGGCGAGTCTCCGTTTTGGTTCACTACTTGTTACCCTTCAAGCCCTCTCAGCGTGTTTGGTACTTCTGTGTAAGAGATGTCAACCTCCTTGATGCTCCTCGGGGTTTCATCCCGGCCACTTCTTCCGGAAAAAAGACCTAATGATCTTTTTCTTGTGGGGGGGATCTCATCCCCTCCTAACATCATGCAAGGCACAATTTAGGTTGTGGTGCAACAAAAAATGAGTTGGTTCATTTCCATTTTTGAAAAATCATAATTCAGATAATATGGTATTGAAATGACAGATCAGATATCTGGTACCATCCTCATGGCAAAGCTGGATATGGAGAGTTCCTGGGTCTACCATGTGTGGTAGTGGTAAGCTCCAAGTTTGATGGGGCTAGCTAGAGGTCAAGACCAAACATGGTGGCCAAGGATGGTTTCCATTTCTCACATCTTGGGATGGAGAATGTTTATGGAACATTTTAAAGAAGCCAAAACAAGTGGGTGCCTCTGTGCCTGTAGGGTTTAGGGTTGTGTGTGCATTATTGTGGTACCAGCTGATAAAGATAATCACACACTTAATAATTGATTCATTTGTTCTGGCCATTTGGGAGCCTAGCTATGTGATCATGTGAACAATGGATGGTCCAATCATATCAACATTCATATTCAGAGATCATATAAGTGAGTAACGGATAGTGCATTATTACTTCGTAAGAACGACCAACTACCATATATTTGGTCAAAATCCGACTACAACAAAGAGACAATAGGACTATTTGTTGTCCTGTTAAAAAACGTCTTAAGCGCAACAATACCAAACAAAACTCATCAACTCATAAGAGTACAACTTTCAACAAGAGAAGATAACAAAACTTTCAATCCACTTGTAATAAACATACTCTCACAAAGTAGCATATAGTGAAGACGGAGATGATAACGAGGTATCTGCATGGAGACCGTGCAAGATGAGCAAAATCATATATAATAAATTTGTGTTCTACAATAAAAAAAATATCGACCGGGATTCAAAAGAACTTTGACGAAGAACTAGGAAGTAAAAGAGCCACTAGGGTTTAGCAACATACAACTCAATTTGGGGTAAATATTGGATGTAATGAATAGTGCATTATTAGAATCTATAAAGAGAACAAAAAAGAAAGGGCCTTGTGAATGAGATTTATCAACCCTCTGGAACCACCCAATGACAAGACCCTCCAACAATCAAATCATGAAAAAGAAGAGATAAATTTATATCCTAGTATTTGGTGTTTATAAGGTGTAGCTGTTTGAATCATTGTAATTGTAGAACACATTTGTACAAACAGTAACAAAAACTTTGTTATACTAACTGTACAATTCATCAAAATGACTAGCAAGACCTCAAATATGAAGAAAAAGAAGAAGACATGGCACCAACAGGAAGTAGGAACCATGGAGGGTGCAAGCAAAAAGCAAATAATGTTCTCTCTCTTCTTTAAGTTTTCTCCTGGCAAGTACAAATACCAAATAGCAATCAATTTTCAATCCCACTTGTAAGCCCAACTGTGTTTCTCTAGAAATGCTTCAACTGCTTCCTTTATTGCCAAGTTAGGCACCAAGTGGCACTCGTACAGTGGTTCCCGCGTGATTGGGTCGAAATTACCCACCTAAATTGTTGGAAGGTCCCGTATTAGTCCATACATTTTAAAAAGAAAGTAAGCTAAGTGGACACACAATCACCTTCTGAATATGCTCGATGATCACTGCCCTCTCATATGTAAGTCCACTTGGCGTAATGACAGGATCTCGGAAGATATCAAGGGTTATTTTACAACACAAGTAATCTGGCACCTGAAGGGTCAAAACGAGTATATCTCTGGAATAACGGGAAAGTGATTGATTAAAAATGAAAATAAATTTTGACCGAAGAGATTTACCAACAAGTTACCTCAGTTGGAGTGTCGGCTTCTGCAGCTTTCTTGAATACTCGATCAAGAGCTTCTAGCTGTTCCAAATTGGCTGCTGCAGTATCTTCCATTTCAGAGTCGTCAAGGAAATATTTTTCTTTTAGAGCCAACTCACAAGCTTCCCTGAGACCAACAGAATAAAAGTTTATGAATCAGCTAAAGCCATGATGAGAGACCCATTCCAACACAAACAGCTACAAACACTGGAAATATATACTTCAAGTTCTGCAGATCCCATGAACGCTTCGTAGATGCTTGCTCCCATTGCAAGTATTTTGCTTTCGCTAGTTCCTGCCAGATCTCCTCTACCATATAACTCTTGGGGTTCGCACCTCTCCCAAGATCCAATGCCTACACAAAAAAGTGCCATCATATTTCATCAGAATGATGCTTGGACTCAGTACCATTCTCGAAGTTGAATATATTCTAACTCAACTACTCCCCTAAAAGTGAACGTTGGGCGTGGGCAACAATTTCATAAAATGTGAACTGATGCTGAAATTAGTGATTACTACTATCAGATACACCTGAGTGGTAATATGAATCATTTTCTTCTTTCTCAGACAGGATAATTTTTTCTGGTTGTGTATTTGGGAACCAACACAATGAGTAATCAAGTTCACCAAATAAAATATCAATACAAAGGTACCATTACAAAAAATTCATGTGATTTCTGTACAATAGAACCATAGTTGAGAGAATAAAGGAGACCATAGGAAGGAGAAAAGGTGAATACATTCATACCTTTTGCAATTCCTTCACTCCTCCTGCATATTCTTCCCTTTGAAGTAAAGCAAGTCCCAACATATAATGTGCCTGCCACATTATACACGATAAGATGATTTAACAGTGAGATACATATGACTAAGATGATTGACCGAAAATTGGAGAACTTCTTTCGTAATAATGCATGAAACAAACATGGGATCAGTTTTTAAAAATTATATGAAGAATAACCTACAAATGTCAAGTGATGAAGATACAAAGAATATTGGGGATTTTTTTTTTGAACAGTCATAGACGAGACACGTCGGCAAGAGAAGACATGTCTTGGTCAAAGAATAAAAGTTGAGGTTCAGAACCCGAAAAAAATTCCATGCTTACTAGAGTCCTTTGAGACGCAACTGTTCCTCACACACTCAGGATGTCTGAAATCCAAAATGAGCAAAGACCAAGTCATAAAATAAGTTTGGAAGTTGAGGGATCAGTTGGGAATCCATGGTAAGCTGCCAGGAATTAAATGGGACAGATTCAGACCAACCTGTAGCTGTCCGCATCGACTCACACCTGTGGGGATCAGGCCACGCTCATCGCGCTCACCTTCACATTCACTCCTGCGCACATACTGGGAAGGAACCCCCATCCATAGGTAACGGGCTGAATCCACGTTAAAGCTTAGTGCCCTCGAACTCCCGCTAATGACGTGGAGAATAATCCGTCAAGACAGCACATTAGAGACTATTCACTCAACAGAAACACAACACAGTTTTGGAGCTTTGGACAACATCCTGACATTGAGGACTGGCAAGTTCCTGCCCCAGAGTCTCCCCCTTGTCTAGTCCTTCTTGGTCTCAAAGACATCGTTAAATGCAAGGAGCCATTCTATCACCCGCGATAATTACAAATATATCTTCCTTTGACAGAAGATGGGATGGACATTATTACATTCTCGCAGTGTATTTATTCCATTTTATACTCTAGAGATCTAACTCATGCCAAATGTGGTTTCTAGTGCACACACGCTGGTTTTCAATTTACAAGTGTGTTCGTGTATATCAAGATTCGAAATTCAAAAGACTTTGAAGATCTGATCCACGTCAAAGATGAGAAAAGACAAACCTTTTTCTTTAAATGGGGTGAAAAACGAAACATCAGGCTAACTAATTAGTAGAGATGAGCAAAAGATTTACCCAAACACTTCAGGGCATTCAGTCATTTTTTTTTGCAAAGACAGAACATATTAGGATGTAATCTACAAATACTAAAAATGAAATTGCATCAATAGAGGAAGAGAAGTACAACACAAAAACACCTCCCCACTAGACAGGGAGATTAGTAGTGCCACCAGTCCCTTAATTAACTAACAGAATCATCTAAGGTCATACACCTTTTTACTGTGCTAGCGATAGGTTTCCCATTCACTTCCATGGTAATAATACGTGCCTCTTGTATGATCTACACTCAAATACTGAAGGTAAAAACAACATTGCATAAAAGGAATCCTTTTTTTTTTTTTTGCACTATAGTAGTCTACATTTAATTCAATCAAATCCTAAAAAGGTGATATTGAGTTCGTTAATCCAAGGACCAATATAAAACTCAGAACCTGAAAGAGCTGCCACGTTCTTGCAAACTAAGCTTACGGTTAACAGTAGGCGTTAAGAAGCAACTAGAAACCTCAATTGTTAAACTAGTACAGGACACATAAATAGTTGATAAACTAAATATCAATGAATAAAATTAAATAGTAAAAAGGATAATTATTATATACGTGGGCAATTCCTGCCGCATGTCCTAATCTTTATACCAATACAAGTTTCAAAATAAGGTAACTGTCTATTGGTTTGAGGATAAATAACGAACTAGCACTATAAACATAAAGCATATGAAATATCCTTCCATAAATATGAAGTTAAAGAACAATACAAAGACTAGAGAGATAGTAAGCAATAAGTGAACGAATATACGAAATGCAGACCTTCACAGAGTTGTTTTCAAGCTCAATAGCTTTCCGGCAATCTTCCTCAACTCTTTCCAAATTACTTAATCAACAATAACCAAGCCAAGTTCAGAAAACATACATAATCCATCAGAAAAACAAAATACTACGATACAACAAACAAACACACATACATACATAAAGAGTAGATGGAAAAAACAACAAGTTCAGAGCTCATACTCACTTCCTTTTGCGATGACATAGAGCACGATTCGTCCAATACACAGGCACATTTGGGCACAATGTAATTGCCTTAAACCCCACAAAGAACAACACCAAAAGGAACAAAATTTAGAGAAACCTAGAAATTAATAGCAAACACCATAACTAATCCAAACCAAGAAACAGAGTGAACCCATTTCAGGAAAACTCATCTGAAGAAGAAAAAAATGAAACCCGATAAAAAACAGATACATAATGTCTCGATTCCACGAAATAAAAATCGAAAATTGGAACAGCAGATTGAACAATTAGGATACTAATTACTAATTAACCTCACTAAGCATCGAATAGAAAAGTAGAATGGAGTCGACGGTGGCAATACCTCAGTGTAGGCGTCAATGGCGGCACCGAAACGATCCTTGCTGAAGTAAGTGTTGCCGTCTTTCCTGAGCTGCTCCGCCTGCTTCGCCGCCCCAGTTAACCCCATTTTCACTCCAACCCCGACCCGACCTTCCATTACCTCCGCCGGAGAAGCTTCTTATGTACGAACAATTGGGTTCGGAGACCGGAAATGGACGAGTCCGATCCGACGACGTTTGGGAATTTGGAGAATCGAGACGCCTGAGAAAATTTTTGAGAGCGAGCGAGAATTGCAAAACCAAAGACTCCAAAGTCTCGGAGAAAATGTATGGAAATTGCTTTTCTCGGATTTTATTTTCTCCGGAGTGGGAGCTTCAGTGACATGTAAGGGACGGAGTTATGTGACAGCGTGATTTGATTGGAGGGTGTGTTGTTGACTTTGGTCGGACTTTGATTCCATTG
>JAYMTH010003434.1:0-10924 GCA_036897465.1 Pelargonium australe | reverse complement strand
CGGGTCGGGTTGCGGGTGGGTTCGAGCGGGTCACGGGTTGACTTTTTTTTTTTACACCCCTAAACTTAATTGTCTTTTTTCCTCAATAATATTAATAATTTTCTTGTATTTTGTTTATCCATTCTTGAAGCAGTAAATAATATCTTATATCCTAATTTATTAAGCAATGATGTTTAGTTAATAGTTTTGTTGTTTCTGTAGGAATTCTTTAGGTGCCTTGCTATATGTCATACTGTTCTTCCCGAAGGCGATGAATCCCCAGAAAACATGAAATATCAAGCTGCATCTCCAGATGAGGCTGCTTTGGTTTCTGCTGCAAAGAACTTTGGCTTCTTCTTTTTCAGGTTTGTACTTTCTCATCAATGGATTTGCGGGTAAGCATATGTTTTGTTTATCCCTTGCTGACTTCATTATGCAAAAGTGCTTAGCTGCTCTGCCACCTTTGTTTTTTTAAGTCCTCCACTGGGCTAACTCAAATGTGGCTGAGGATTAGTGCTAATGTACTGAGCGGTCTGCTTAATGAGTTTTCATTGTGCAAGCCAAAGGAAAGGATTTTCTGCTAGCTTAGCTTTAATTCGTTGTAAGGCAGGTTGAGAGTTTGTAATACAAACTTATCTCAAGCCCTATTTGATTGTAGTTTAATCTTGTGATATTAATTTTTGCTTGTTGGGTCATGGCTTGATGGTTATAGTTTTAGTTCTTGTTCTTGTTTATTGAAAATGTTGGTACTATTTTCAATGTTCCCATTTCGGTGGAGGCTAATTGTTTCCTTTATTTTTAGACGAACACCTACTCTGATATACGTCCGTGAATCTCATGTTGAGAGCGTAGGGAAATTCCAAGATGTAACATACGAGATCTTGAATGTCCTTGAGTTTAATAGGTGGGAATTCATCCTACTTGTATCTTCATTTCTGAGTACTTGATCAATGACACTAACATCAGTTCTTAAATTTGTTTATGAAATTAGTACGAGAAAGCGCCAGTCTGTTGTATGTCGCTACCAAGATGGCAGGCTGGTATTATATTGCAAGGTAACATTATCATCTGCTTCTTTAGTAGGGCTGAAATCGGTAGATAATAACAGTTTGCATGTAAATAATAATGGCATTTTACAGGGTGCTGATACTGTAATATACGAGAGGTTGGCTCCTGGAAATGATGGTTTAAAGAAGGCAACTAGGGAGCATTTGGAACAATTTGGAGCTTCTGGATTACGTACCCTTTGCTTAGCCTACAAAGATCTGAGCCCTACTATGTACGATAGCTGGAATGAGAAATTTATTCAGGCTAAATCTTCTCTACGAGACCGTGAAAAGAAGTTGGATGAGGTAACTGTGATTTCTATTTCTATTTCATTTTTTTCCCACTTTGATATTGTTCTCCTGCTAAAGGAAGCTACTATAATATTTAAAATGATATTTCACGATAGAAATGAGTAGTTGGTCATATATTTTACTTTCTGCTCCCGGAGTATCCAATAGCAATCCGTGATGCCATTTTTGTTAAGTACTCATAAACATTTTTTTTCTCCCCGTTATATACAATTGAATTGGCAACAACCATTTCCTGACATTTAACACTAATTTGTCAATGTAAACTATGGGAAGGGGATCGTTAAGAAAAACTGGATCTTTGTTCAATGTTATTCATGTGCAAGATCTGTGGGGAGACAGTGCACTGCAATATGCTTCATTAATCTTTATCTTGAAATCGTGTTTAAAGTACTCATTTTTAGTTTATCTTGTGTAGCACGCATCCCTTGTTGCCTGATGACTGGGAAGAACAGTAATAATCACATTGTGTTGTTTAATTTCTCCTTGATATAATTTTCAAAGCCAAAAGTTGAGGAGGTTTTCTATTGCAATATCTTCCTTGGTGTTATTGTACTGTGTAACCTCAGTTTTAAATTCAGTGGGCCCATTCATTTCGGTGAGCTTGCTAAGTGTTAATAAACCCTTCTCCTAAATGCACCCTGGATACTAATTGTGAAGCTTATGCAGGTGGCAGAACTCATAGAAAATGATCTTGTTTTGATTGGATGCACTGCAATAGAAGACAAACTCCAAGAAGGAGTACCAGATTGTATAGAGACTCTCTCTAAAGCTGGAATTAAGATTTGGATGTTAACTGGGGATAAGATAGAAACAGCAATAAATATAGCCTATGGTGAGTCAGTACTTGATTGAATCTCATAGTATTTTGTATCCTTATGAATTATGTGTAATCTCATAGTATTTTGAGTATGCATTATTTTTTTATTTTTTGCAGCATGCAACTTAATTAATAACGACATGAAACAGTTTGTCATCAGTTCAGAAACAGATGCAATTAGAGAAGTTGAAGAGAGGGTAAGCATCATGTCTTCTCTAGTGTCCCCCTTTCCTCCTCTTCGGTGATTTTAACATGCATGTAAACATTTCTAGTTAACATACAGATATGTAATATTGATGTGAATCTACCATTGTAAAGACACTTGAACTTCTAAATTTAGGGTGATCAAGCAGAAATTGCACGCTTTACCAGAGAAGAGGTCAAAAAAGAGCTGATGAAGTGCAGAGATGAAGCACAGAGCTATTTTCAAACTGTATCTGCTCCAAAATTAGCACTTGTGATAGATGGGAAGTGCTTGATGTATGCGTTAGACCCAACTTTAAGAGTAATGTTGCTTAATTTAAGCCTGAACTGTAGTTCGGTTGTGTGCTGCCGGGTTTCTCCTTTACAGAAAGCACAGGTAAACTTCTTGATGGCAATTTAACTCAGGCATCAATAGTTTGATATTTCATTGGAGCAGTCATCTGTGGATTAGTTCAGATACACCATTATTAGTTCTATTCTTGCTTAGTTTACTTCTAACATTAAGCAAGGTTTCCTTGAGAGATTAATTAATGTTATTTTGCTATCAAAAATAAAATTACTATTATTTTGATTGCCTGTTGATTTGTTATCAGTGTGAAGTGTAAGCCAATGCTTGATTTTGAAATTGTGAAGGGATTTTGATTTGCAGGTGACAAGCTTGGTGAAGAAAGGTGCTAAAAAAATAACGCTTAGTATAGGTGATGGTGCAAATGATGTTAGCATGATACAAGCTGCTCATGTTGGTGTTGGAATAAGTGGTTTGGAAGGGATGCAGGCAGTGATGGCTAGTGATTTTGCAATTGCCCAATTTCGTTTTCTTACAGATTTACTTCTTGTGCATGGACGGTGGTCATATGTCAGAATATGCAAGGTCTGACTTGTGTACTATTATTTAAATAAATAAAATTAAAATCTGTTAGGTGATTAAATGCATGATTGTTCATTTATCACAGGTTGTGACGTACTTCTTTTACAAGAATCTCACATTCACTTTGACTCAATTTTGGTTCACCTTTCAAGCTGGGTTTTCTGGTCAACGATTCTATGATGATTGGTACCAGTCGCTGTATAATGTTATATTTACAGCTCTGCCTGTTGTCATTGTTGGGCTTTTTGATAAGGTACTGTGCATCTTCTTATCACTTTGATATGACAGCATTCTCTTGCCATATATACTATTTTATTTTATTTTATTTTCCGAATACTTGTATGATCAAGCTCTATCTCACAAGCATAGTTTGTGTATTGAATATCTGGTATCCACCAATTATCTAGATGAACTTTTATCTCAGTCGGTGAATTGTGGTCTTCTTTAGGATGTCAGTGCTATGCTTTCGAAGAAGTACCCTCAACTTTACTTGGAGGGAATAAGAAATACCTTCTTCAAATGGAGAGTTGTGGCATTGTGGGCTTTCTTTTCTGTCTACCAGTCTCTAGTTCTTTATTACTTTACGGTTGATTCCAGCAATACTGGTCTAAATTCATCAGGCAAGATACTTGGTCTTTGGGATGTCAGCACAATGGCCTTCACTTGTGTCGTAGTTACCGTCAACTTGCGCCTTCTTATGATATGCAATTCAATTACACGGTGGCATTTTATTGGTGTTGGGGGGAGCATTTTAACATGGTTTACATTTGTTTTCATATACTCAGCTATTCAGAGTCCTGGTGCACAGGTCAGTGTTTTTTTCTCTATTTGTGTTGCATTCCCAGAAGCTCCGCTTAATTATCTGCATACTAACCTGGTTTTTTTTTTGTTTACTGTAGACAAATGTGTATTATTCCATATTCGTTATAATGAGCACGTTTTATTTCTACATCACTCTTCTACTTATCCCCGTTGCTGCGCTTTTTGGTGACTTCATCTACCTAGGGTATGTTTCAGAATGTCTGATCATTTTATTTTTATTTAAATTTTAAACTTTGATCTCTTGAAGCACGGCATAAATTGCATTCAATGTGGCAAAAATCAAAACCAAATAATGTATTGTCACTTAATCAGATTGATTCTTTGAGTATTTTTCATTTCTTATATCTTTTTGTTATCGATCATGATACAGGGTACAAAGATGGTTCTTCCCCTATGATTATCAGATTATTCAGGAAATGCACAGGCATGACCCTGATGACAATTCCAGGGAAGGTTTGCTGGAGATCAGGAACCAGCTTACTCCAGAGGAGGCTAGGAGCCATGCCATTGCTCAACTCCCGCGACAAATATCAAAACACACTGGCTTTGCTTTTGACTCGCCTGGGTACGAGTCATTTTTTGCTGCACAGTTTGGTATTTATGCCCCTCAGAAGGCATGGGATGTTGCGAAAAGAGCCAGTGTCAGGAAGTCAGGTCCAAACACACCCAAATCAAGCTGAGCTGAATTTTTTTATTACTTGTGTAAAAAAAAAAAAAAAAAAAAAAAAAAACAGGATTCTTTTTCACCAACTGATTTAGAAAAGGTTTTAGAATTAGCTGTGTGCCATAAGTTAGTGTTGAGTGTACCCAAAAAAAGTAGAAGAAAAATTTAGAATTGCTCTCATTTGTGTATATATACACGTATTTAAATTATTATTTTCTTACATCTTTGTTTTTTAGAAACTAAGTTGTAATCGGTGTTAGTAGGCACTGATTGACTGATGTACATTTAACCATATTATTTGTAACTCAAGTGAGCACATTTTGGGTGGCAAATGAACTATACTATTTTTTTGATATGTCAACATTGCATATTTTATGCTCATGTACCCCAGTTATCTACTTGTGAGTGAAGTTAATGGTGATGTTTGCAAATGTGAATGTTTGGAGTTTGCTGGGTATAACTTTTTTATTGGTGTGGGTTGTTTGATTTTGGGTATTTTTGGAAACACATCATGAACACCAAGAACATTAAACATAAGGGTAAAATAGACATATTAAAAGGAAAAAACTTGGCAATCCGTGGTCATTTGCAAGTTTAGGTATCTGGAAATAAAAAAGTTTTAGGAACTCGTCTAGATTAAGTCAATATATTCAAATGTAATCACAAGTTTCACTTTAACACCTCCAAAAGTTAAGGTTTTGGATACCCAACAAAATTAAATAGAATATGAAAATAAGTTTTAACTTCAAATATACATACTTTTTTCTTTTCCTCATCCATTTATTGTACTTTGTAGAGGTAATACATTCAAGATGAGCCAAAGAAGTTTGATAGTTTTTCAGAGATGGATTGTCTATCTTCATTCAGTAATTGCTCATCTCCATCAAAATCATCATCGTTCTCGAAAATCAGATGAATCCCCCACTTCTTCAACTTGATTCCCTCAACATACGGCGGGTTTCGCATAGACACCTCAATCTTGTAACCCTCTTTCAAACTCAAAACTAAGGGATGAAAACTTGCAAATCTGCATAAGTGAACATGATCTTCATCAGTCTTTGGCACTCCCATTAAGTACAGCACGGTACTGAATATAGGTTGGTCCAGTTTTAGGATCTTTGCTTGGATGTCAACTATCCCAGGAAGTTGATCTCTCAAGTCAGATGGTATTTGCTGGTTGACAGTAACCACAACACCTATATCCACAGCTTTGATTTCAATAACTTTGCAGTCTGGAATGCTCACTGTTTCTTGAGAAAACCAGTCTGGAATGTCTCTTCCAGGCATACCCAAATTGCGTAGATTCTTCAAAGAAGCCTGCAACAAGTATAGATTGAATCATGTAAGAGCTTCGTTGGATTGGACATTCCCCAAATCTCTGTGTGTGTGTGTGTGTGTAAGAGAGAGAGAGAGAGAGAGAGAGAGAGAGAGAGAGAGAGAGAGAGAGAACCTTAGTGAACCTTCTCTTTACTGCTGATGCACAGACACTGCAACCAATCATGTACAACCTTCTCAAGGCCTTCAAGTTTTCAAGACCTGGAATATCCACAACATTCTCACAATTTGTAACATTAAGCTCTTGTAAGCTTACCAAGTTTGAAATATCAGAAATAGCTTCCAATGCAGTACAGTCTGCGGCATTCAGCTCTAGTAGACTTGAGGGGAGGAGAGGGAGAGACTTGAGCTTGTCACAACCACGCACCCTAAACTTTTTCAGCATAGAAAGTCCCCTCAGACTGGAGGGAAGGGTGCAGAATATGTTGCGGTCTAGATACAGAACCTCCAGTGATGACAACTTCTCGAAATCATCAGGAATTACAGAAATATTACAAGAACGTGCATCGAGTTCTTCTAGCAATGACAAATTTGAGAAAGAACTGGGGAGTACATCAATCTTTTGAGTTTCTTCGGTGCTCAGTCTCAAATTGCCTGTGGATCCTCTGTTTCCATGCAGTTCCAAGTGAGGCCTGTTTGCCATTTTCAAATACATTAACCCAGAAAGCATCCCAAAGCTCTCAGGCAATTCTGTCACAGCAGTCTCCTCCATTAGTAACCGGTGCAAGGACTTCAATTGTCCTATTGAAGCTGGAAGTGTGCGGAGCTGTTTGCACTTGTTCAAATTTAACAGGTTAAGATTTTCGAGCATCCCTATGGATTCTGGCAACTCGACAATGTTAGCACCGAATAGGTTCAAAGTAGTAAGAGCCAACATGCTTCCTATTGATTCTGGTAGAGATCTAAGATGTTTACAGTTTCTCATCTCAAGGTTCATAAGCATTTTCAAGGTACTAACCTGTTGAGGTAGACTAGTGATTGATGTTGCACTTAACTGAAGCTCTGTAATAGAAGCCAGTCCTTCAACAGAATCAGGAACTTCTGTCAGAGAATGACAGTCACCAATCCACAAGTATTTCAGATAAGATAATGAACCAATAGAAGCAGGCAGTTCTGTGATCCCACAACCAGTCATATGTAACTCTATCAATGATATGAGATTGCCAACAGAATGAGGAATTGCTACGAGTGACTTGCACCATACCAAACTTAGTTTCTCAAGGGATTCCAAAGATCCAAGTGTATCTGGTAGTTGTTCAATTGCAGAACCATCAAGAGAAAGTATTTTCAGAGAACTCAGCATCCCTATGCAATTGGGCAGCAGTTTCAAATATCGACACCTATTTAGACTAAGCTTTTCAAGCTTTCTAAGGTGGAAAATGGATTCAGGCAGCTTTGCTATAGAAGTCTCGTCAACAAGAAGTTCCTTTAGCGACTTCATGTAACCTATGTTCTCTGGTAATGCTTTTAATTTCGTGCAACCGGAGAGGATAAGGTTCTGCAGATTTTTCATTCCAGAGACGTCACTTGGGAATTCAACAAGGCTATCACAGTATCTCAAGTTCAAGTGAAGTAATGTCTTCAGTTTCCCTACTGAATTGTGGATTTTAGTCAGTCTAGTACAACGCTCAAGAACAATTTTTTCCAAAGTACAGTGCGAAGACATATCAGGAAGACTAACAAGATTGTGGCAGCCATAGAGATTCATGACCCTTAAGTTCTCAGCCCCCTGGAAAACAAACTCTTCTTAATTCAGTAGATCGAAATAAATAAAACTTGTGCTGTTTTATACAAGTTTGCTGGGTTTATTTACTAAATATGGTCAGAGAGGAAATACAAAAAACTAGGAACATCTCTTTAAAATTCTATACTGTAGATTGTCATTGTCTGGTTTAAAGTGATTTTTCCCACAAAAGTAATAAACATGAACTAAAAAGTTATTATGCACATATATTTTCCATGCCAACAAATGGCCTAAATGGCTTACTCCTAAATTTTTGAGTTGTTCAAATCATGTCGTTTAACCTCTTTGGTAGTTGGTAGAGTATGTGCCTCACTATCATATTCATATTAAAAAATGAAGCTACACTGCCAAAAAAATGCACTCCATCTAAAGTTCAGAAAATGAAATAGTAAGAATAATGAAGGCTGCTCATACCTTGTTACTATACCATCCCCACAGTTGTTCAATTTTGCTGTTAGAGAGATCGAGCACAGCAAGTTGCCGGGGAAAAAAATCAGAAGGAAGAATTTTCAAAGAGCATCCTTTCCATTGTAGCCACTTGAGGTCACCAGGCAAAAATTTGAACTTCCCTTCCAGTTTCACATGATTAATTCTGAGCAGTCTCAGATTAACCATTTGTTGAAAGGTCTTGGTGGAAAGTATTTCTTCTTTCTCCTCACCAGCTTCCCCTTCAACGTATTTTTTATATACTTCCCTCATGTATGAAGCTGCAGACGCAAAACTAGGCGCTGTGCGGAGGTTATTCCATGATATTGCCTCAGCACTTGGATCCTTCACGAGGATTTTGCTTTCAAAATCAAGGATGATTCCCTGAGTACATCTTGTTCCCTATCGATCATCAATCATATGGAATGTATTTTAAAAGCTATATAATAGATTGGTGTAAAAAGAAATCAATCTATAAATGTAATAAAATGCAAAGCATTATCTACAACCAGACAATCTTTTAGTAAACTTGACTCGAGACTTAAATTGCATAGCTGCTGCTGCAGACGACTTAATGAATAGCAATATGATATAATAAGCTATGTCACCTTTTCATTCTTCAAGACAGTCATGATTTCATTTTGATCCCACAGTCTACTACGCATACCAGGATCTTCAAGGTTTTCGTGATGAACAATTTGTCTTCCCATATCTCTAAGTTGATCGTGCATCCACAAAGTATGGTCCTCAGTTATCTTGATGAGAGATTTTGCAGAGAGCACTGTGAGTGCAAGTTCAGCCTCAAAACCACAGCCCTTCAGTATATCAATTATATCTTTCCTCTTCATACCCATTTCAACAAAGAAACATGCAATGTCAAGGAATACACACTGCTCTTGTTTATCCAGCCCATCAAAACTTATCCTTAACACATCCTGAAGATTTCGCGGGCGGGTCACTTTCAACTTTTCAAGGGCGTCTTCCCATTCCTCTACCCTCCTCTTATCAAACAAAAAGGAACCGAAGACTTCCAAAGCTAAAGGCAATCCCCCCGTTAGAGACACGATTTGTTTGGATAAATTCATAAGCTTGTCAGTTGGCTGCTCCCTTCTAAGTGCATGATGACTAAAAAGTTGTAGTGAATCAGAAAATTGCATTTCTTGGACCTCATATAACTTATTAACATGATGCTGAGATACGAGTTCTCGATCTCTTGTGGTGATTACAATTCGACTTCCTTCAAAGAACCATTCATTACTGCCAGCTACAGCCACTGCATCAAGTTGGCTTGCATCGTCCACATCATCGAAAACAACAAGAACTCGCTTCTCATTAACTATCCTTTTTATAGAAGTGGCACCAGCATCAGCTTGGCCAACAGGTTGAACTTTACCCAGGGAAAGATCAGTAATAAGTTGGTTCTGAAGAGAAACCAAACCATTTTGGCTTCTGGAAATTTCTCTAACACTTGAAATGAAACTGCGGTGCTCAAAATGGCGAACAAGTTTATTAAATACAGCCTTGGCCAGGGTTGTCTTGCCAACCCCACCAATTCCATGCAAGACCAGCAATCGGATGCCATTGGATTTGACATCTAACAGCTTCAGCACTGCTTCTATGTGGGTGTCAAGTCCAACAGTATAAGTGGTTAGACCCACCGGAGTGATGCTCAATTCAGCCAAAACTCTTTTGACTACAGAACTGACCAACTTCTGTTTATCACTGCAATGAACACAATCATGCGTTAGGAAACAAAAGACTTCTTCAACCTGATAGTTTCTGAGGATGGAGATTAGCCAAGATGTGTAGCTTATGAAACACAATACGTGGAAACTATAATTTTTCTCTTTATTTTATAGGCTAAGAATTTACCAAATGATGGCAAAGATCAAATCTGTTTCATAACAAAGAATTGTTTCAGACTTTCAGTATTTCACTATAAATGAAATAAACACATAAATATGCTTTTAGTTTTATATTCTGCATTTAGAATCTTAAATAAGATGGTACAACAAGTTGGATACTATCCAATTACAATGAGTCAATAAAAAATTGATTGTGTTATGCTGTGAAGTACAATAAACTTCAGGCATAATTTATTAATTACTTGGACTAAGTCCAAGCAGTTCAGAATGTATAGAAAGTTGATGACAAACCTAGGAAAAAAGACAGTTAACAGCTACAGAATTTTATTTATGTAACTTGTTACTTGTAATATAAAAGGAAAGAAAGTTGAAGACTATCTATTTTAGAGGAACTTATATAGGATCTTACTTACACAGAGACACACAATGACAGCTGCTATTATATTCATCAGTAGATAAAAACAAAACATGAAGACTTTCTGAACTATGAAGAAACAAACAACTAGTTAAATTAGTGATTAATAAATTACTCCTATCCTAATCACCTTCAAAAAAATCCACAATATTATATTATACTACTTTTCTCTCCTTGGATTCCACACCAATATATTATGTTACTTGTATCACCTTAAACTCCACATCTTATCATTAATTTACTCATTCCCCCATTAATAAACAACCATTTCAAACACCCTAGCTTGAGACAGAGTTAACATAACAAAAGAAAGAAAGATATTGTTCGTCAATACACGTTCAAGAACACTTATCATGATCATTTCAATCGTAACATTTCAAAATTACAGCCATGTTAAAAATTATGTTTTTTTTTTTTTTTTCAATTC
>JAYMTH010003433.1:0-10925 GCA_036897465.1 Pelargonium australe | reverse complement strand
AACGGTGGGTACTAAATTGATACAAAATCAAAGTGTAAGTATTAACTCTGATACAATTAAAGATTAGGTACCAAATTGGATAATTGGCCAAAATTTGGGTACCATTTTAGCATTTAACCTTTTTTTTTTTTTTTTCTTTCCATTTTCTCACTTTCATTTTTTTCTGAATATAATTGCCTTTCTCATATAGATAAAAAATATATATATATGGTTAATTGCACATGCAATAATAATGAAACAAAATAACTGGAATAACAATTTGTCAAAATCATACTATTTTAGAATGAATAAAATTTATTTTTGTATGGATAAAAGATGAGAATATTCTTAAAAATTACAAAAATATAGCTCAAACATTTCAAGAAAAGGAAAATATTGATAAGATATTTTTCTAAGGCATAAGATTTATATTTAAATAGCAAGAAATATTTATTGGTGAGCTGTATGAAACTATGAAAATTGGGATTTAATAAAATGAAAAGAAAAGGAAAATATTGATGACCCAAAAAAGAGGACAATATGGTAAGAAGATGACACAGTCACACACAGCAAGAGCAAGCTAAGCTAAGATTTTGAGTTCCTTGCCTTCCTCTTCCTCCTCCTCTTGTTGGTGTTGACTCTCTCTCTCTCTCTTCACTTTTTGGGGGCTTAATTAATATATTTTCTTTGATACCCAGCTATAAATGCCATTCTTGTTCACAATTTTCTTTTTTGCTTTGCCTTTACTGTTTCTTCTCTCTCTTTCTGGTTTCCTCCATTGCAAACCAAGCTTTCTTTCCAGCTTTCTGAGGTCCCTCTCCTCTTCACAAACCTACCAACCAAATCACCCACCTCTGCTTTTTATTTATTTTAATTTTTTGCCCATCTAGAATCAACACCCATCTTTTCCTTTCGCATATAACAATTTCTCTCTCTGCCTCTCTCCATTTTTCCCTTCAAAGATTGGATTTTTGTCTGGCCTTCCTCACCATTTTCATCATTCTCCTCAATTTTGTTTGGCCCACTAGAGGCCACATCTCCTACTTGTGAACTACTCCTCTGCAACTGTTTTTAACCCTTTGGGCTTCTGGGTTTTGGTGGGTTTGTGCTATTTCTGGTCTACATTGGCTTCTTCTATGCTGATTGAGTCTTTGCTGGTTCAAAAGGAAGCCCCTTTTTCTTTTGTTTTGCTTCTGTGGTTTGTGGGTGCCATCAGGAAGAGAGAATCAAGGAGGGTTTGCTTGGCTTTGGCTTTAGATCACTGCAAAGTAAGTAAATGCTCTCTCTTTCGAAATCACTTTTTTGGAGGAGATTTACAATTCTCTTTTTCTGTATCTTACTTGGACCATAAGTGATGCCTTCTTAAGTTTTGCTCATTTTTTTGGTCTTCCCATAGACTTAGGCTAGTGGTTTGATAATTGGTGATGCTAGGGTTCTGAATTTGTTCTTGAATTTTGAAATTTTATTGTTAATTTAGTTTTTTTCTTCTTCCTTTTTGCATTATCATGGATTATGAGCAAATGGGTTTCTTCTTGATGTATTTAAGACTTGAAATAGTACTGGTTTGTTTGGGAATCATCATCTCCTAATGTGTCAATGTAGTAATTTAGCTTCTTTAAATGCCCTATCGTATCGGGTTCTCCTTTATTTCTCCGATTGATCCCCCAATAATTGGTTCAGATTAAGTCAAGAATCTAATCTCATCAGATTGTTAGTGTTATTCTTTTCATGGGATCTGAGTGTTGAATCAAGATAAGGATGCTTTAAATGAGTTGAGTAACTTGTGTTCCTGATACTTGTGCCTTGTTCTGCCCGAAGAATCATTGCGGTAACTGAAATTTACATCTGAAATCTTAGCAAGTTCAGATATGTGACAGCTATCCAAAATATGTGGAGTTACTTGACATGATTTTGCTATCTAATTGCAGGTGGGGATGTCTCGAGTTTTCATGCTGGAACTAAATTGACCGCCTATGTTTTACTAGTTTTGGGTATCCTAGGTCATCAGAAATGTCGTCTGGTCAGAGCTCTTTGAGTGCGGAAATGTTGAAAAAGACCTCAATTTTTGGTTTAAAATTATGGGTTTTGATTGGTGTATGTGTTGTTGCATTTATTGTGTTGATTATCTGCGCCTTACCTGCATGGTTCACGTGTCGGAGGAAATCTAGAACCCGAGCAAAGTTCTCTCATTCCCAAATACCGGATGTCTCCAAGGATATCAAAGTTGATAAGGTTGGCGCTCAGAGTTTCCATGATCATTCTGAAAGTTTATTTGTTAATGTCAATGATAATTATAGTGATAAGAACTCGGAGAAGATGGTAGCTCATTATGGAATGAGCAAATCTAGCGACCCTGATAATATTAGCCAGTGTAGCTCAGTTTATCATCACGAGAAAGGATTTAGTTCACAGTCAGGTGAAGAAGGAAGCTCGGGGACTGCTCGGAAGCACTCTTCATTATCATATGGTGGACATGTGACAGCTTCTCCTTTAGTTGGCCTGCCAGAATTTTCTCATCTTGGGTGGGGTCACTGGTTTACTCTTAGGGATCTCCAGTTCGCAACAAATAGGTTTTCAGCAGAGAATGTGCTTGGTGAGGGTGGATATGGGATTGTTTACAAGGGCAAACTGGTCAATGGAACCGAGGTAGCCGTGAAGAAGCTTCTTAATAATCTGTAAGGATACTATGGAGACACAATCCTTTAACTGTTTGATCTTTTGGTTTAAATATGTTCTTACGATTGGATATGGAATTGAGCCTGCAGGGGACAGGCTGAAAAAGAATTTCGGGTAGAAGTGGATGCTATTGGTCATGTTCGACATAAGAATCTTGTACGCCTTTTGGGCTATTGTGTTGAAGGAGTTCACAGGTAATATTCAATTATTCATTGCTCATAACGCTCAAAACAATGTCCTGCTGTAATGTCCAGTTCTAATTTGAGCACAATATATCTAAGATAGTGTATTCTTCTTGGTTATTAATAATAAATAGGCTTCTGGTGTATGAATACGTCAACAATGGAAACTTAGAGCAATGGCTTCATGGGGCTATGCGCCAGTATGGTACTCTTACTTGGGATGCTCGAATGAAGGTTGCTCTCGGTACTGCTAAAGCGTAAGTTCTTTCATCTTATTGGTTTGGCATTTTACTAAAACCCAGTATCCGAAAAAAGCTTGTTCCGTTGAATTTCAAATCATTTTCAGTTGTAGTTTATCCTCTCTTTCTTGCTAATACAAGTGGTTGAAAAAGATTCTTGTCAAATTTTTGGGACTTTCGTATACATCATTTGAGACTAAAATTGATGAAAGGTAGATGAATTGATTTACATGCTTGCTTGCAGGCTTGCTTATTTGCATGAAGCAATAGAACCAAAAGTTATTCACCGAGACATTAAGTCAAGTAATATCTTGATTGATACTGAATTTAACGCAAAGGTTTCTGATTTTGGACTGGCCAAGCTCTTGGATTCAGGAGAAAGTCACATCACAACTAGGGTGATGGGAACATTTGGGTACGTGTAACTTATTTGCGTCTTCTTTTTTTACTAATTTGTGTCAATAATCCTGAGTGGTATCTGTCTACTTGAATTTCAGTTACGTGGCACCAGAATATGCTAATACTGGTTTGCTAAACGAGAAGAGTGACGTTTACAGTTTTGGTGTTCTCCTGCTAGAATCGGTTACTGGCCGGGACCCTGTGGATTATGGTCGGCCTGCTGATGAGGTATCTAGTTCTTATTACTTTATAACCATTAGCTGCATGGCTGCTACTCTCTATTTATGTGTGCGGATGCCCCAAAAGTTATTAATCGCTTTTATGTTCGTGGCAGGTTAATCTTGTTGAGTGGCTTAAGATGATGGTGGGGACAAGAAGAGCTGAGGAAGTCGTGGACCAAAATCTTGAAGTTAAACCCCCAACACGCGCTCTAAAACGTGCACTTTTGGTTGCACTTAGGTGTGTTGACCCCGACTCTGAGAAAAGACCCAAAATGAGCCAGGTGGTTCGCATGCTTGAAGCTGATGAATACCCATTCCGTGAGGTACCCGACTTTCTCTTCCGCAAAATAATCTTGATTTTGATGTTGACAAAGCCTCAATTTTCTGTCAACTACGAATCTTAATTGTCACTATTTTCTGCATGACTGTTGGTATCTTTCTGTGACACGGCATTTATTTATATATACTAGGAAATAATTCACGACAGTACTACACGACACCTAGTTTATTTGTCAGACATCTCACTGACTATGGTTTGGACTTTAGACGTTATTAATATGTTAACGTATTTCAAAATTGTCCTTTTATGTATTTGATCTTTTCCCAATTTAATCACTTGTTATTAGTTTTTTTTTTTGCCAAGCATTGGATCATATTTGCTAACAAAGTGATCTCGGAACCTTTATTTGAAATAAGTAGCAATTTGAGGGTTGTGAAATTTTTTCAGGATCGGAGGAACAGGAAAAGCCGCACGGTGAGCATGGACATTGAGTCCATAAAAGAAATTTCCGGTTCAACTGATGTAGAAAACAAGGTCGATGATGCAGAGAGCCGCTTATCCGATGCAACCCGTGGACAGAACTGACAGACAGAACCGGAGTGAATAGGTGCCTTCTCACCGGTCAGATATAAAGCTTTCGGTAATCATCAATACATATACAGTCTGTTTTTTGGAAGGAAAAAAAAAGTTAGTTAATTTAGGAGAGAAATTGGATTGGAAATATCCCTTTTGTATTGTGAAGCATTGCTGTTGTTTCTAATACCATCATCTAGGCTACGAAGTCATGGAATGGTAAAATGAAAGTGGTGCTTCCAATCCCGAGTTTTTTTTTTTGTGTACAGATGTATGGAGAAATTCAATGTCTTTTTATACATGATTTAACATTCTTTTTCCTTTCTTGATCTCGTTGATGACATAATTGGTCTCACTCATCGAAGCATCGAATCATTGAGCATTCTCTTTATTTTTCCCATGCCTCTCTCTTTAGCAGAAAGTCTTGCATGTCATTGCAGTACAATGGAGTAAGCATCATTGTTTCTACGGGAAACCGAACAAAAAGAACAAAAAAGAAGCATGATGCTCACTCCATTTCCTTTCTTTTCGCCTTATGCATATCAACATGTCTCGTTGCTCATAAGTTTCATGTCACACGTTAAATGAGGTTTGTTTTGGGGTCGGTTTTGATCTTTAGACAACCCAGTCCTTGATTCCTGGATGTTTTTAGCTTCTTGCACCAGTTTTCTTCAACTGCACATGATCTTTACATGCATGTCTTTGGCATTACTATATTAGGGTATCGGTAAAGTAGCCGACCAATAAATTCAAATTCAAGATTTATCTTTTCTTGACTGTTTCGCCTTAGGCTTGTGCAACGGTCATGTTGTGTCTTCGCACGTGTTATGTTTGATCTATAAAGTTATGGTAGGATTGAAGTTGGGCATGAAAAGAAGCATGCATTGTCTGTATTTTTATAATTAGCATTACCAGAAAGGGTATGGGGAGTGAGGGACCACAGATAAGAGTAGTCTCTCAACCACTATTCATTTTCTTAGGGTCCATTTCATGAGTGATGAGTGTGCTTCTTGGTCCATATGCTTCACTCATGAGAAGACAAGAAAGTTGCTGGCAATTTTTTTTTAGACCATTGCTTATTTACATTTGGCCCAATACAGATGACCAAGCAAAACCCAAACTTCCAAACTATGCTCAGCCATGGGTTAGTAATAGTTTGGTAAGTGAGAGAAGTCGGAAGTTGTTCGGTCACGTTGACGAGAAAATGTTTGCAAGCGATAATCGTTTGATTATCTCATTAGTTTTAGGCTTGAAAAGTAGGAATGACAACGGGGCATGTATGAGGTGGGTTTTACGTTACTTGTACCTGTCCCGCTCTCCACCCTGTTTCCCTTACTTGTATTGTTCTCGACAAGTTTTTTCCCGCCTCATTATTCGCTCTGCATAGGTTTGGAGTTGGCTATAATCGTCCTGTTTTGTCCTGCCACTTGACTGGGCGTCTTGTGCCCATTCGAGGCGGGGGCATTGGGTCACCATTGAATTCGGGCCAAATCGTCATTTCTATTAAAAAGTGCCAAGAAGTTGTTGATAAGCTCCACAAGGGCAAACTTTATTTCAAGAACAATAACTTATCAAACAATTTCTTCTGTCTCAAGTTTCAAGGAAGCCGAGATTTGGATTCTATGGCGTTCGAATAATTTAGATTATCAGTTTCTTCTTCGCGCATTAAACTTCCGACTTTTTCACTTATTAAACACGTACTTATGTATTGTTTGTGGGTGTTGAATACGATGTGTCATTTGGTCGGGTTTTAACTGAATCGAGTGGACCAATATGCACACTCTTATGGAAAACGCTCGCCTATGCAAATATGATTATGTATTTTCAACCCGAAGTTCGAATATGGGAATATGTAATCTTGATATTTGTGGAATTGTGTGGGGGTTATGGACACAATGCAACATCAAGTTGCCTTTTAATTTGTTGCGGCCTGGACTGGAGAAAAGTTAGGCGCCGCAACTTCTTGATGGGATCAAATCAAACCTTCTGTACATATAAAGCTCTTCTTTTCACTCTCAAGATTTTATCATTCCTCCTCTTTATTCCATACAGTGAACCTATCACTCACAACACCATCAAAAAAACAAAAACTATATATATAATGCATAGGTTTTGTGAGACTGTGCGTCAAGCTGTTGGGTATGCATAGAATGTTAGTTTTAAAAATGAGTGATTGTCGTTCTACGACTCTTAATTTCCAGAGCTTGAGAGGGACATGTAACGCCTTCTGCTTCTTGGGTACGAGGCGAAATCTTAGTTCCTACACGGTGGAGATGGTTGAAGGGAGACCGTGCGTCAAGCTGTTCGCAAGGGCCAACTCTCAACTCTCTTCTCCATGGGCACAATGTACTAATCAAATTCATCATTTTCCCTTGAACCTGTTCAAGAAAACATTCATATTTTGCTCCATAAACTTGTACTACATTTGCATTTGAAAGCCAATGAGTGCTCTCATCTGCATATAGCATTGTTGCCATTGCAGAAACAATGATACCTCTCCACATATAGAAGATATCAAACAACCAAGTTATCAAGAAACTTGCATGCATGTGATGTCTCCAAAATGATAGCTATGTCTATCACAAGCACTCCCATCCAACACACTTTGCTCCTATTTAAACCTCCCATTTCCTATATTTGCAAAAAACCAACCAAACTCCCAACCTCCCCTTCAAGGAAAATAACATCACTCACTTTCCACCACAAGAACCAACTTGGCTACATATTTTAACGTCAAGTGTATATGTACATAGAAACTCCGAATTATATATATATAAGTAATAAATAACTCATTCGAAAAAGTTTGGGTAGCACCTACGTCCACAAACAAGTGCACAAATGTCACGTGTCTGCAGGAGGTGGTTGATTGAGAAATAACTAGCTATCTTTGGTCATTGGATCTGCGATTGTGTACTTAGGTTTTTTCAAAAGTAGAATAATATAAAGATTATTGTACATTAGTTTAGAGATCATCATATCATGGCTCTTGCTTGTGATGAACAAATGGTGGAACTAAATCTTGCAACATGCCATAGTCAGGAACTTGGAGCTGCTGCTGCTGCTGCTGATTATGTTGCTGATGAACAAGGTTTTGATAGTACGATGATGAGGTGGCGCCGGCGGCTGGTCGGTTAGTACTCAAGGGAAGCATCTGAGAGAGGAAGTCTTGGGGAAAACTAGGTGACATTGTTGAAGCTGAGGCCAAAAGAGAAGGTGGTAGCATTCCACCAGCATTGCCTCTGAGAGTCACTGGACATTGATGATTGTGCTGTCCCTCGTACGTTGTGATCACAGTCGATGGATCTTGGTATGATCTCTCGACGAGCTTCTTCACCGTGCACTTCTGAGTCGTGCATCTGTAATAGCTTCTGCAAGATCATGATCAAACAGTATTGCAATATATTGTTAATGGCACAAAGTTACGATAACAGTGAAAATCGTGTATCACTCTAGCTTCTTTTTGTTTGTCTAAACATTTTCATAACCAGTCTACGCTGTTTTTACTGCTTACATAGATAACAAAATAAACTTAAATGGTATGGATTAAAATGAAAGAATACCTTGGATAAGGGCTGTTCTTGACAGCCTTTTGTCCATATTTCCTCCATCTGTATCCGTCTTCAAGATGATCTATGTCGCTCTTTGTCAAGAAAGCGAAACGAGGCTGTTTTTCGCGCTTCTCTTTCTTTTTCGGTTTAATTCTGATAATGATACATGTAGGACAAAGAGACAACAGTCAATATTGCATAAAGAAAGAGAATCAAGATTCTTGACAACAAAAGTAGAACACAAATCATGCCATTGATCACTCATATCCCCATAAAACAAAAACATATGTGGGTATAAAGTAGTAATCAACTAGGGTTTTGTCTATATTTTGAACATGATTCAAGAATAGTAGATGAGAATTAATCAATAAAAACTGCAATAATATCTGTGCAAGTGTTTGGAAATTTCACCAGTTCCTTCCAAACAATTTAATTTATGATTTTGCAAGAAAGAAAAGATCAACCCTAGAAGATTCCCATCAACATATATAATTATTATTTTTTGTGGACAAAACACAAGAAAAAAATGAAGCAATTTCTTTAAAGAAAAAGTCTTAAGTTTTGAAGAAAAGAAAATGTGAATATTTAAAAAAGACAATAGTTACTAAGAAAAGCTTGTGATCTTTCCATGGATCAAGAACCTACTCTTTCTTGGACTTGTCATCTCCTTCCTCTCCCTCCTTGCCATCTTTATCATTCTTGCTCTTCCCTGAATCCTCTTCGGCCGCGGCGGCCTCAGTGGAAGAAGAGGACACTGAGACTGAGGAATTGTGCACTGAAGAAAGATTGTTATTGTTGTTGTTACTGTTATTGTTGTTCTCAGAACTTGCACCTACCTCAGTACAAGTACTAGGAACCTTCTTGGAGCTTGTTCCATATTGGTGATGATCTAGTACTGGAGAGACAACCTCAGAAGAGGAACAAGACATGTCAAAAGCTGTGGACAAGGTGGTGTAGTCCATGTTGGAGCCATGTAAGCAGTCTGAGAAGGTCATGTGGTGGTCAAAACCTAGGTTTTGATGAGGTTGATGAGGAGGAGGTGGGGTTGTGATTGGTTGGTTGTTGTAGAACATGGTGTTGTAGAAGAAATTAGGGTTGAGATGGTATGGATCTTGCTTTTCATCAGACATTTAAGAGGAGCAAGAAGAAGAAGAAAATAGGGGAGTTTAGTTTATATATGTACCTCTCTTGTTCTTGATCTTCTTCTCCACTTCCTCAATCAAAGCACATAAAAGAGCTAGCTATAGTTCAAGGAGAGGAGCTTTAAGAGCATAGCTAGAGAGAGAGAGAGAGAGAGATTTTGATATATATTATGTTTTTGGAGATGAGAGAGAGGAGAGAGAGTTGTTTGTAGCTGGTAGGGTTTGGATACACTTCACAGTTCACACTATCAGCTTTCAGTTTCAACTTTCAATTTGGTATATGCTCACAAATAAAATATTCATATTTTCTTTATTTTTCAAAATAACAATTTTAATCATGTAAAGTCGTGCATGTGTTTTCTTACGTGAGACTGATTTTAATAAATTATCAAAATGCTTCAAATACACGAGAAAACATATACACTATCTACGTGTATTAATTTAATTTTTACTTTTATAATATAGAAATGCAATAATCACACACATAAGGACATATGTAAACATATTCTCTCTTTTATTTTGTTTTCAATAATATTAATAATGTATGGGAATAACCCTAGATAGGTAGCTACTCAATGTCCTCAACAATTCGTACTAATAATGCTATGGATTAGACACACAGAGAGAGAGAGAGAGACATGTTGGACAAAATGTACAAAAAAAGTAGGTTTATAAGAATAGACATTTACATTAGTTAATTTATTTGTCAATCTGTCCTAATTGATCTATAAATTAATAGATGAATAGAAACAGAAATTAATGATTAAAACTTAGCTTAAGAAGCAATTGCAATCTTCTGTATATTTTGACACAGATCATATAATTTATATTTGTTAGTCTAAATCTTCATATGGGCAATGCAATTTCCAAACTAGCTATCAAATTTGAGTTTATTATCATAATTCAAATCGAGCCGGGGAATCTTGGCCAAAATGATTGGTAAATTTATTCCTATTAAAAACTCTTTACACAGTTAAATTGGAATTATTCATAATAGACAACAAATCTTTTTCTATGAAAGTTTAACACGACTAAGTCGAAAAATTTAGCCACAGTCGATAGTAAAACTCTTTTTAACAATTGTTGACGAAACTTCAATTTTTGAACATAAATCTCGAGAGCTCCTATTAAGTCAACAACTATTTATCCGTTGATCTAACACATTTAAAAGATAAACCGGAAAGTGAAATAAATAAGTATCAAAAATATATATAAGAATATAATTAAACATAAGAATTAAATTACAACTTGATATGAGGGCCGAGGGGGTCAGAATCAGGTTGTTTGGAGACGGGAGCGTAATTGGTCAAATTCCAAATATACGGTTTCTTTTGTGTGGAATCGGATTACACGTGTCAAAATTGGGCACCGGCTTTTGACCGTAGCTGGCACGTGGGAGATAATTTCACCATTCCTCTTCCTTCCGTTTCGTTACCGTTGCCAAGTTTCCACTTTTTTTCGTCTTGGACCCTTTACTTTTTATTTTATAAAATAGACCCCATTATTATTTTCATTTTATAAAATAGTCCCCATTATTATTAGCTACATTTAAAAAAAAAAATTAGGTTAAGTCAAATTATTGTGGGATTGGAGAGGATTCACTTTTTTTAAGGACTCTATAATCTAAAGAATACGAAGTCAATCACTACTTTAGTTGGGCCATTCACATGCCAACTTAAATTTTGG
>JAYMTH010003432.1:0-10925 GCA_036897465.1 Pelargonium australe | reverse complement strand
GTGATCTCTCTCTTCTTCTTCTTCCCTTTCTTCTTCTTCTTCTTCTTCTTCTCCTTTCCCTATTGTCTATAACTTCTCCCATTTCGTCTGAATTCTATCTCTTCTTCTCATTCTTCATATTTTTCTTTCTTACTTCTTAATTTTACTGATTTCAATACTGTCCTACATCATCTAATCTCTTATTTTGTTGATTTTTGACTTGATTTCATACTATTTTCTGATAGGAACATAACAATGGTTTCAGATTTTGAAAAAAATGATCTTTTGTGTACGAAACCGACATATTACAGTTGGATGCTGTGAAATATAGTTTGATAAACATTCATGTTTACAGAATTTAGTTGTAACCTTTTTTTTTTCTCCTTTCTTCCAGTCTTTTTTCTTTTTTCACTCTTGAAGATGTTATTTATGCAAGTGTTGTACCAAACTGATACTGATTTGAGTTGTACACTTTATGTTTCATTTGCTTTATCTTATTCAGTTGGTAGATATAGTTCTGGAAAATGGACCTGATGTGTTGGGCATTCCCATGGAAGCGAAGAAGGAGCTTTTGTTAAATCTGCATGAATCTTCATCAACAATGGACACGCCCGAGGACTGGGAAGGTGCAATACCTGACCAGCTCTTGTTGCAATTAGCATCAGCGTGGGAAATCAATCTGCAACACCCAGGGGAATAACCTGCTGCAATCGTAAAAGTTTTGTTTGCAAACTTTTTGTTGTTCAGCCTATACGTTGTATCCTGTATTTAACACAAGTTCAACAAGATGTTCAATGGAGCAAGCAACAAATTGTTAGCAGATAATATTAGTTTAATACCCTTTTGGTATTCATTATTGTATTCGATTGATTGGTCGAATCGAAGCTGATCTTCATTTCCAAGTAAATATTTGGCTGTTTTGAAATTGGTTTTTTGAGGTAGCTTGTAACAAAAACTAATTGGAATGGCATGTGGGTTGGTTGTTGGTGATGTGAGATTTACTTTGGGTATTAAAGTTCTAGACTTTCGAGACCGTTGACTATGAGTGTCAAATGAGTTTTGAAACTCTTGTATGCCCCTCTTGTATGCCCTTCAACCCTTAATAGCCTAAACTAATCTGGGCAGTGTTTGTGTCCAAAATAAACGAGGCGTCGTGGTGGTGTCCCGGTGAGGCGGGAAGCCTTGGAAGTGACCCAACGAGGCGGGGAGGGCTGAAGATCTATGGATTGAGTTCTTCGGAATTGAGTTCTCTCTAAGCGAGTTATGTTGGTAATCAAATCATTGCTTCCATTATGGAGTCATGATAGAAGTCACAACGCCATTTTGGACACAGCTCCATGAGAGCTTTCCAGAGCCCCATCCCCGTTACAAGGCCGTGATATTGTGGCCCAATGCTGCACGAATGAGTCGGACATGAAGCTCGTAACCGCGACAATGGGAGCAGGATCGTAGCAATGGATTGGGCACGAAGACTTGCGTGAGTTGTTGGAGCCTCGTAAACAGGACATGGCCGCGACGCAAAGATGAGCTATGTGATTGTTTCAATAAACTCCTTGGTGTTCGAAGAGTTTTGTAAACAACTGAGACTCAAATGCTTTGTTGTTAGAGTTGAGATTCTTAGTACTCGGAGGCTTTTGTATTTGGCAGAGAGCTTTGCGAGCAATCGGCGAAAGAACTTTGCGGGACTCCTGAAAACTCTCTAATTGGAAGAGAACTTTGTGAGACTCTCGAAGGCTCAAGTTATCTTGAAGAAGTTGGTTTATAGCTCCCCACACGTTCACTCAAACAATCTTTTGTTTCGAGCAAGGGAGATGCCTCCTCCCAGTCGCTTTTTGCGAGCTTCCAAAATCTCCATATGTTGAGGTGCTTGATATTCGGAAATGAACTGACACATCACTAGAGCTCCGTGTGTCACATTTTAATTTGTCGTCTTCACACTGTTTAGGTAGCGTTATTAGAAACTCATACTCCGGGGGGTGGGAGCTTACATGCACCATTTTCGTTTAATCTTTTATTTGTTTCGATTATGAACGATTTTTGGTTTAATTATCTATATATATATAAATCACCCTACGTACTTAAAACAGAAAAAAAAGTAGCAAAAATGAATGAACCATTAGAAAAAAGTAGCAAAAATGAATGAACCATTAGAAATAGTAAGAATCTTTCTATATACACTTTTTCTAATGTGCCCTCACCTTAGCTTTTAATAGAATTAGCTACACAATACCAACCTCCCTTGCTCCTCTGCAATGCAAGCAAACTAATTAGCTACACAATACCAACCTCCCTTGCTCCTTCTCTGCAAGCAAATTTGGAACATCACTCACTTAACTGCCTTGAATACCAAAATGCAGATAGATGGATCTGTCGGGGCACATAACTCTACATCCGTCAAATGCTACGCTTGCTTTACTGTTTGACAAAACTGTGTTTGTTTCCTTCCAACCAAATATCTATATCTTCTACTTGGCAGCATACCAGTTCCCAGCACACTTGGCATCAACGGCAAGGTCAACTTTAAGAATATTCTTGCCCTTGAATGGTTTTGACATGCAATCCACAACTATGTCTTTGGCAATCTCAGCCGACTCTGTTGGCCCTTCCAGGATCACTTCATCATGGACCTGTTTCAACATACATGTCATTTACAGTCTATCTATATACTGAGGTTTGGTTGGTTTCAAGGGGAAGACAAAATAAATTAACCTGTAAAATCAGCTTCCATCCTAGCTCCTTCAAACGAGGATTTTTTGATATTTCTATCATGGCACACATGGCAACATCAGCAGCGCTACCCTGTCACCATCACCGAGCATCAGAATATGTACACATCTATGTGTGCATGCATGTAGAGAGATATAGAGAGTGTACCTGCACTGGGGTATTGATCGCTGCCCGCTCAATGTGATTTTTATGAGCACGAGTAGCACGAAGAGTTGATGGGAATCGACGGGCCCGACCTAGTAATGTGTGAACACATCCATCTTGGATGGCTTCTATTTTACGCAATTGTTGCCAAGCAAGGACTTCTTGTCTTTCTTTATACCAGAGATTGACTGTTTCCTCAGCTTCCTTTACAGAAACCTGATAGACAAAAGACAAATCAATCTAAGTTTGATTGATATAGTTTCAGATTATTCAAGATCAAGTACTACAAAGGGTACCTTCCAATCCCGGGCAAGGCCAACTGGAGTTTTCCCGTATGCAATGGAAAAGTTAAGCATTTTAGCTTTCCTTCTTTCAGAAGCAAAGGCATCCTGAAAAGAAATGAGTATTAAATATATAAAAGCTCAAAACAGAAGCATTAAGTTTGTTCCCAAGGTGCCGGGGCTCAGAAATATTATCCACACATTCCACCATTCAAAGATATACGAATTCTGTTCGCAACAGTGTTAAAATTACTGGATTCCTTTGTGTTCCCTTTTATAGTCACACACCAACACTCAGATACCAGGCATTTTGCATAACCAATCATGATTAAAAAGGATTAACTCCCAAACCCCAAAAAAATCTGAAAGAAGAAATGTTCATACTATACCTTCAGTAATGGAACTGGAGGTTTATCTTCACCAGGTTGTGGATCCCACTCGAGAAGTACTTGCTTTTTCTCAACTGCTTCACGGATATGGGGGTACATATTCATTGCAGTTCTCGAATGGAAATCTCCACCAGCTTTAAAGGCATCCAACATGCTCTTACAATTAGCAAGATGTGCAAGAATCCTAAGTTCCAGCTGAGATTTGAAGACAATTTGATAAGCACGTGAAGTTCTATATATGCATGATGAGCATATATCCTTATATAGTTCTGAAAAATACCTGTCCATAATCAGCAACAACAAGAGAGTTCCCAGGTGCCGCTATGAATGCTTGACGGATCTTGTACCGATCCTTCTCCAGAGCAGGCTGGTTCTGGTTTTACAGAATATTGAATATATAAGCACCCTTTTAAATCTAATATATTGGAAAGAGAACAAATGCTAATACGTAATAACTACTAATAGATGCAAAACCAGAAGAAAATCTAATCCCAGAAGCAAAAAGGTCCAGTTAATATCCGCATACGAGTCCCATCTAGACAAATCATACAGGTCGTTTATGTGACATGCAAAATCTAGTGCAAGTCAAAAACCAATATTGTGTTATTTAAGTGACTCAATTTAAACTATGAGGAGTATGCAACACTGCCAACTTCAACTGGAAAAAACGTAAACTTTCATTCAAAAGTTATTCTAATATACACCAAACAGAATAACATATAACAACAATTCTCGGTCCATTTCCCCAAAAAAAAAAAATACAATCTTAAAGACTGCTAACTGCTCTTGTCCATTCAGCACAAACTTAAGAACAATCTGCCTTCAACTGATTAGGTTGTCCAGGGAGATACTCTCCCTTTTGAGTAACATCTCAGAGAACTGGAATCTTCCAGTGCATGAATTAGAATTCAGTGAGTACATGATACGAAGCTCTTTGTTAATAATGAAGGTCTACAGGAGTCCAATCTGAGTTTAAGAAGCAAGCATGTATGGTAGGCTATTGAATTCATGATTATTCAATAACAACCAAGAGAATGTTTAACTTTGCAAATGTAATCATTACAAAATTGTTATTTGTCGGAGTTCTTATTATCTACACAACTGTAGAAAACAAAATTTACTAAATAATGAGATTGTCCTCATTAAAAGTGAATTATAACATTACCAAAGTTAAGAACTAACCTGTAAATTTGGCCTCCTAGCCGATAGACGCCCAGTCTCTGTGTTGATGTTTAGTGAACAATGAACACGCCCATTCTTGCCTGACACGTTACTCCCCTGAGCCAAAAAAAGAACAAGTCATTACACTCTCATAATTTAAACTAACATAAGTAACACAAGAATGAGGAGATAATTAATTAATTAATACTAGGAATTATCATTGCATTTGCATCTATGTAAATTTGATCATTTGGACAGGAGGAAGAGTTGCCCCTCAAACAATCTAGAAAATTTGTGGGGCATTGTCCTAGTCGAGTCCCAAGTGTAAAACACAACTATTTGAAGGTTTTAATTTCGTTCAAAATAGACAGAAAGACACAACAAAAAAGTAACCAATAAATAAAAACACAAGCCAGATTAGGGTCCACTATCAATAGACTACTGGAACATACTTGGTGAAACAACAAGGGACTGTTACCTCTTATTCCAGCAAGTAATCTTTAGAGGCTCTGTCCTTAATCAGTCCCAAGTGTGAACTCTTCTAACTGTGTAAAACCTAATCTGAGTAATCTTTAGAGGCTCTGTCCTTAATCAGTCCCTAGTGTGAACTCTTCTAACTGTGTAAAACCTAATCTGAAATTAACCATAAAATCCATGCCACAAAAAGGCAGAGAATTTTAGGTACGAGAAGAAACGGTTCCCCTTTTCAATGGCCATGCTAAGAAAGTCTTAATACGACCAAGATATTTTTCCATAATACATTGCTTAACTTCTTAAAATGTGGAATCAGAGAATAGCAACTTAAGATAGGTGGTGCTCAGTACATTTAAAATTTTAGATTTTGAGATTGCATCATTATCTTATTCTGATAGTTTTTGGAAATGAAGCAAAATAAGGTGATTTTATTGCCTCTTATTTTATCTGGTCCACAATAGCAATCATGGCAACAATAGCATCATACACAAGATGACCTTGGAAACAAAAAAAGCTTAATTTATCATCTAAACAGTTGAGGACAAAACGCACACTAACATCAACTCAAACCCGATTGGAAATAATTGGAGAGGCCCATATAAATTATCAACTAACACAGAACCACATATCTACTCAGTGTTGGACTACATTTTATTAGTTCTCATGTAGGACTAATAATAATTATGACCAATATGAATATAGTAGTAGATAGGGCAGAAGAAAGCACCTGCAAGGGGAGAATAAAGTTGGATATCAAGGAGTCTATGCTGCAAACTTCACATAAAGCAGCAATGGCATGGCAAGCCTCCCTTCCATCCTCCTCCTTATAACCACTGTCTACAAATGCTGCAAAAGCTGATCCATAAGCTGATGTGTCTACATCCTCTGTTACAGCTATTTCAGCATCATCTAACAGCAAGTCATCATCAACGTCTTTGAAATCATAGACAGCAGAGACCTTCCCAGCTAAAGCCTTCAAAGCTTCTCCGCTGACCGAGGGCCATCCAGATGCTGTGAATATCTCAGTTGTCAAATTGACACCAATTTGATGCAGCTTAATACTGCGAAGTTTTGCTGGGGCCTTCTTGCCTTCTTCAAGCACATTTTCAACATTGGGAATTTTAAAAATCTTCTCATGTGGAAGGCATTCTTCACAGTTGTTTCTGTATCAAGAAATAAGCAAGTTAGACTAAGAGGAATCCCGGTACCTAAGCATAACTCAGAAAATATGAACACTTGGCTTATCTATGTTGCACGAATACGGACACGGGAAACTAAATATGACACGATACATACACAGAGACAATATTTTCAGAAAAAATAGGATATGGCACATTTAGAATACGTAACATAAGAATAAAAAAATATATGTATACTTCATATAAAAAAATTGCATAATATAAAATACAAAATAAAAAGATATGAGCATCATAAAAACTAAATCAAATTCTAAAATGATAAATATTTATGAATTTATCTATTATGATTTGTATTGAAAAGGTATTGAGTCGGGCACTGATTGGTTCATATATAATATTTTCATATATAGTATTTTGTTAATAATTATCTATATGTCCATTATTTATACCGAGTCACTCTATCCAACTGATATTGGTATAGGAGCAACCAAATAAATTACTTCCCCATCCCAAAATTATTGTCCACTTTCAATTTTTTGTGAATATTAAGGACAAAATAGTTAGAATTAAGTTTATATCCTTATACCCTCATCTGCTCTTCTACTAACAAAAGGGGTTCTAACTCATTTTAAGGGAAAACGAGAAATTCGCCATCAATAAGTTTTCCCATGCAGTAAATATCAGTGTCATTTTGATACTCTCTAAGCTGTTGTTTTAGGTTTGTTTCCGAGTTCCGAACTACTATTGTTCTGCTATTTTGTTAATGAAATTCTTGTTTACAAAAGGAGGGGAATAAAGACCAAGAAAATGAAGGAATGATTATATATAACATACCTGTTCTGTATGCCACCAAAAAAGAGCTGCCGTAACTGAATATCACTTCCCACATTCATATACCTAGCATCAGGGCAATACTTGGATGCCCAATTGCGGAATCTATTAACAGCAACTTCTTGCTCTCTTTTGGCCACCTTCTCTAACTCAGCAAGATATGCTCGATCTACCAGCATCCCTTCAGTTTCCATTTTAACTAGAAGCTCACCAAAAGGTCGCCAGTATTCTTCATAGAAGTCAAACATGGTTTTTCCATGAACTGTAGTGTCATTAAATTTCCATGGCATTCGTGCCAGTTTGCTTTTTAAGCTCTCATAAAGCTTTAGTGTGCTTATTGCATCTAAGGCAGAATACGAGACCCATAGTTTATGTTTATTCCTTTGTAACTCTTCAACAGGAGCCATGGTGACCACCTTGCCTTCAGACCCATCTTTTTTCAGCTTCTTCGTTCCAAAAATGGTCTTCATTGATATCTTACCAATCAACTCTTTCTCAGAAGAACATAATTTCGCACCAGACATGACCCTTGAATCACCAGAAAGTGCTTCAAGAGAATACCCCCCTTGTGTTCGCCTTGAGGAATCCCACAATCGTGCCATATGCATAGTGTCAGCATGAAATCCAGAAAGTTTAAATCCATAGTTCTCCAATACATGGTTGTCAAAGCTATAGTTGTGCCAGACCTAAAAAGAACAAGTGAATTTGTCAGTTCTGAACTTGCCAAACATTCTAGTTTCTTCTAGTGAAGGTGAAATACCATTGAGTGAAACACTGAAAAAATGTGTGTGCCGCTAGGCACTTCAATTCATAAAGCTCAAATTGGTTATTATAATATAATTGGGTGCATTTTCTGCTGAACTTTGAAGTAGCAGAATACATAAAAAGTTTTGAAATACATATGGTTAAATCCATGGGTCTGGACAATGAGGAAGAGTCAGGTTGGCATGTAATATGAATAATATTATAAGTCAATGGAATGAAAAACAAAGCCGGCCACAGCACAGATGTTTCGGCAGCGACATAAATGACAGCCATGCTAACGGAAAGATGCAATCAGAAGGAAAGAAAAATGCCAACGAAAAGAGATGCATACAAAAAAAACATCAACACATAAGTTCAGTCCATGAACTATGGGTAACATTGTAATTCAACGGACTAAAATATATAAGAAGCATGCATCCACAACATGGTAATGGCAGCGGCATAAATGACAACCATGCCAAAAAAAAAAAGATGCAATCAGAAGGAAACAAACGCTACACTGCATACAAAAAGAAAAAAAAAAAAACATACATACACAGAGAATCAGAGGTACATTCCATGGGTGAGGACCATGAGGTAGAATAGGTGGGTTTGGAATATTGGGGAATATTTTAATTTCATGAACTATAAAAGAAGGGGGGGAGAGACGACATCAACAATAGGACTACTACAGTGACATTAATGACAAGCACACTAGAAGTATGAGAATTGAGAAGGATGAAAGTTTACCTTTTTGATAGACGGGTCTTCAAAAAATGGAGCAAATTCAAGCAAAATATCCCTTCCACCACCATCAAGGACATCTACCCAGACAGAGGACTTCCCATTTCCAAAGTCTGCTTCTGGTCCAGAATAAATACTGAAGCATATTATCTCTCCATGATCAACAGGTGTTTCTTGCTTTACGTCAATTTTGGCCACCTATGGGATATTGTTTATCACATAAATGCAAGAATTTAAGTAAATTATTTATCTTAGAAAATAATTAAAAAAATCTTTAAAATATTGTGATAAAACGATATAACTATGATTAGAATATATGTACATTGCATGCACAAGTAAATAACATTAAAAGGAAAAAAAGAGATTGTAACGCAAGGATGTTATGAACCTCAGTATCACATGCATGTACGTGATGCCTGAACTCATCTGTAAGCATCTGAACAACTTCCTTTGCAGCAGAGACAGTATTGACAACAAGAACATCATCATAAATGGTACTAAGCCGTTTGCTGGAGTCAGGAATTACATCTTCTACAATCACATATTCAAATGAATCAGCAGGCTGATGTGGGGCTTGTTGACCAATTTTTTCTTCACTGACAGTTTTTCCATCGATTACACCCTTTTTATTAGAGTGAAAACTTCCACTTCCAGTCTGTTCAGAATCTATCTTTTTCCCAGACTTCAAGGATGAAACAGCAGGCTGGCGTGGGGCTTGTTGACCAATTTTTCCATTAATTACACCATTTTCATTAGAGTGAAACCTTCCACCTCCAGTCTGTTCAGAATCTTTCTTTTTCCCAGACTTCAAGGATGAAACAGCAGGCTGGCGTGGGGCTTGTTGACGAATTTTTCCTTCACCGACAGTTTTTCCTTTAATTACACCCTTTTCATTAGAGTGAAAACTTCCACCTCCAGTCTGTTCAGAATCTATCTTTTCCCCAACCTTCAAGGATACTTCTTGCAAGGGCTCATTGTGCTGGACATCCCTACATGACATGTCTTCCACCGCTAATCTTGTCTGTTTTGAATGACTAACCAATTCTACATCTACTGTACTCACATCACCTTGAAAATTAGATTTGACAGAAATGGTCGGATATGTGGCTTGACTATTATTACCATTGTAACTGAACAGCGATGGAGGATTCTGAGAAGTAAGGTTTAGACTCATGCTTTGTTTACTAGCTGCATGCCCATAATCCCTAAACCTTTCCTCTTTCTTTCTTTTCAGCTCATTAGTTGCTACTTTCCATGTTCCAACACCGCTATAATGGTTGGTTTCCTGGCTTCTAGGTGGAGAGCCAGAAGCATTGGATCTCATATCAGAGCTAAATCCAGGTTTGTAAGATGTTGGTAGATTCAGCCGTCTATGACCCTGTCCATTCTCTCCCTCAATCCTTGTCCAGGGAACATCAAAATGATGTTTTGCAGAGGAACTATCATGATATGAGTGCTGGGCAGGAACTATCAGCATCCTAGCTTTTGAAGAAGATTTTTCATTCTCATGGTAAATTGCAAGCTCCCCCGAATAAATTGGACGGTTGTTTTGAAACGTGTTATAAGAACAGTGTTTCAACTGAAAAAAACTTCTGTAAACAGTAGCATAAGGAAAAACACTATGGGGTCTTTGGGTTATGTGAAGTTCTCGCCTGTAATCAAATCAATGACAAAGGCATCAAAATTAAATCATGCATATGACCGAGAATACAGCTCCAAATAGAAACCTTTTTCCTAAAAAAACCATGGAAGACAAGAAAAGGTACAATAGAAAGGAGATAAGGAAATAAGTTCCACAATTCCTACAGAGTGAGTGTAGATGTAGATTATTCTTTACAAACAAAACACAAAGATCCAACAAATGTGTTAGATAGAGATATGAATTAATTGGAAGAAAATAAAGTGTTGTGGATACAATACAGCATTTGGAGCTTTGGGGTGTTAAAAAAAGCGTAAACACACCCTATGCTAGCGAACCAATGGATTTCCAAAAATAAAGAATCAACAAAGTAAAAAACACGGAAGAAAGTAGCATAGGAGAAAAGATGAAGCTCGAATTATTATTTTCGACACAGCAACCCTCATCAGCACTATAACATGCACTCTCTATCTTCATTTAAAGCCATTAGCCATCAACAATTAACCAACAAACTAATTGTAGATACCACTAACGTATGTCCAATGAAACACGAAAGTACACACTCATACTAACTTTGATATCCCCTATTCACTCACAAAAACACATCAGAAAAGTTCAAAACAACAAAAGAAAATTATCTTCAAACAGCAATGCAGCTCCAATTAGAACTCTT
>JAYMTH010003431.1:0-10927 GCA_036897465.1 Pelargonium australe | reverse complement strand
ATTTTTTATTATTTAATTTTAATTTTAATTTTTGTTTTGTTTTGTTTTTAAGTTTTGTATTTTTAAATTTCAAGTCACCTTTGTCTCTTTTGCCACATCATCAAAATTTATACAACTCAGCAACCAATAGTACATGTCATCACCCATGTCAGCGTTTTCGTCCACGTAGGCGAGACTTAACGGTCGAATTGACGGGAGGTGACGGTAGGTACTGGATTGGGTTCAAAATTAAAATATGGGTACTCAATAAGGTATAAAATAAAGTATGAGTATTCAATTAAATACAATAAAAATTTAGAAAAAAAAAATTTAGGTACTAGATTGAGTATGTGACCAAAGTTTGGGTAAAAAAACTTTTATCCCTAAATAAATCAATATCACATTTGCAATTCATGCAATCAATGGGTTAATGATTTATAAGAGCGTGATTTATAAGAGGTTTTTGTTTTTCACAAGATGTTTGGCCTCTAATATTTCTGAATTAATCTATCGTAAAAATGTCTTTGAGTTTAAAAGAAAAAACAACTAACAAGTTTCTCAATCATAATTTATAGTGGAAAAAATAACTGGTTTGCTTTTTATGAAAAACTAAAATAATGTTCTGACCCTCAAGAAAGAACAAATTAATGCCTCTACAAAAGAGTGTGTGCTAAATAGTAGTATAAATTAACAACAAAAATTGTAATTTGGAAGTAGGGATGAAGATAAAATAATAAATTGAAAATGGGTAAATATTGGGAATTGAAATGCTTGACCTCTGCTGATAACCATAAAATTGTTGTCTTGAAGCTATTTTAATTAATTAATATTATTTGATTATTTCATAAATATTAATTGTGCATCGGCTAGAAATTCAGAATATAATTGGAAAGACATAGATAGTTTATATGGGCACACATATGACATATATGCTATTGGATCTTCAGATTTGCAGATTATATTTGATATATAGTTATTGGCTTTCATTATACGAGCAATTTGTTGTTATTTACAAGTTGTTAAGATGTTATGCATGCACTAGATCTTAAAAAACAAGAAAATTAAAATGTTTTATAATAAAATAATCTGACAGATAGCATATTATGTACCTCTCCAACTTAAGATCACTCCAAAAAAAAACCTTTAAAAAAAAAAAAGATCACTCCAAAAAAAATTTGTTTTGACATGTATATTAATATGGAACAGTTGATTTTCATGTCTCACTATTTATGTTTTGAGAAAAATTAAGGAAAAATTAATTAGTATGTTTCATTTAACCTTGTGTACTTATGATTATGTGTTGAAGGATACTAACGAGTAGTACTTGTTATAATTCAACGCATGGCGCAAATTCTATATGTATTGAAGTAGATTTCTTGAGACGCCTAGTCAACCTTGAGAACACATCTCTATATATGAACATCATTGAAGGCATATTCTTATAGATATTTAAACTATTTGAAATGTTTTTTATATACTAAAATTGCAATTCGATCCGTAAGATCATTTTGTTGAATGAAATTCTCTTGTATAGAGAAAGGCTATAGTTCTATAGGGTGTGTGACTGTCCTGGTGATTGGTTGTGTTAAGTGTGAATTTAAGCAACATGTTCATTGTATTAATCGCTTTTATTATCTAAATTCTTAAACTAAACTTTACTTTGCAGCCTCAAGTAAAGAAAGACAAAATAATGGATAAAATATCGTTCATAAATAAAATATGTTGGAGTTTATAAGTTTCTGAATAATTCACAGAAGTAGTAGTTTACATTTCAAACAACAATAGGTGAAGCATTCCCCAAGTAGAGTAGTGCTATTAAGTAAAAGGCAAGGGAATAGACTAATAATGGAATATTGTTGTTTGGCCATAGTTAGAGACAAATTATAGGCCATAACAAGATAATGGTGCTATTTACAATAATTTGTGGGTGTAAAAAATGTAGTACAAAAAATTGCATATACTAAATATGTTATAATTTAAGGAAGAGAGATGGAGATGAAGAATTACAAAAAATGGTGTGGGGTATCAAATTTTGATGATTAAAATCCAAACAAGTGTCGTTTCATGTGGACATAATATATAGTTGGGGTGTGGGTGTGAACTGTGATGGCTAGTGAAAGTGTTGTGTTGTGTTGTGTTTGGTTTAGTGACAAGAGAAACAACAAAAAAGGTTCCACGTGATGCGGGCCTTTTGGTTGCTAGTACGGGAATGGGACTGTCATTGTCCTTACTTGTGGCGGCTACCCACATTATCACCTTCGTTTTACTACTATTATATTAACTATTCATCAACGGTTGTATACGGCACCTGTTTGTTATTATCAACAACTATCGAGACAAACAGTTTAAAGTATCTTAAGTTTCAACACGAGTTGTAGTAACTTGCGTAACTCCTCGATCTCCTTTGAGTCCCTTTCTTACTCTCTAGACTTAACACTGCTTATTACTATCAGCAGTTATTACTTATTTGGACAAACACTTAAGGTATCGATCTCAAGTTTCAACACGAGCTGGCTAACTTGCGCAACTACTCTCTTTTGAGTCCTATCTTACTCCCTAGATGTAAGTGAGAACATTCATATCATTGCATAGTATTTTAACTGAAAAATAGAAAACTCAAGAATAAAGAATTACAACAATTTAAGCGTGTGGGCACATTCATGCTTATAACCACACAATCATACACTTTATATATACCATCAATGATTTCTTGAGCTACGGTTAAAACGCACGACCTTGCGATTTGCTCAAACAATCAGAGGATGATAGCTAAATAGAAAAATAGTCGTATCTTTTTTGAGATAAAATTAAAAAAAGATGATAGAAGTAAAGAAAAAGAGTTGAAAATTTGTTCGAGTCACGTAAAGGGTCATGAGATAAAATAAGAAGGTGTAAATAACATGATCTTTTATTGAATCATGAAGATAAACAATAGTTGGGTAGATATCCAATGAATATCTATACATTATAATTTTTGGTGTGTTAAGTGTAAAGATAATGATATAAAATATGAGGAGAAGAAGAATAAGAATGTTGCAGCATTAAAGACAAACACCACGACAATGTCGTAAGTAATCTTCCGAATTCTATAATCCACAAACATCCAAATCTCCAGATATATAAAAAGACAATACCCAGTAAAAACCAAAAAACAATACAACACATTAAGCATCACAACTTACAACGAAAGCTCTGTCAATCCTCAATGGACTCTAGCTCCCTCTTCCTCTGAATCATTCATTTTTTTTTTTGTGGGGTCTTGAGTTCCTCTTTCATCTTTATTTTATTTCATGGATTCAGCTTCTTGCTCATGTAGGTCCAATCAATTCAAAGTATGATCCATACCGATTGATGCGAGCCATGACGTGCAATATATTTTACATACATGACATTCTCCTAGCATGTACAAGTGTAAACGATAGAATACGTTGTTTTTATTTGTTCGATAATCACGAATATAAAAAGTTGATAATCATGTTTGTCTTACGGGTGAACCGACCGTCCAAGCAGTTATTTAAACTCAGATCTTATATGTATGAATGTGATACTACAAGAAATTTCATTTTCCGCGACAGCCATTCCCGTCGCTTAAACTCACATCCTGTCACCAAAAGTCAATTTTGTTGTACACAAAAGTTTTGTCACCAAAAGTCCTAAGTGCATGACTGGAACTAGTTTGTCACAGAAAATATACTTTTGGTGACTGGAATGCTGTCACCAAAAATCCGGGGCCCATATTTTCAATAATGTTGGGCTTGTTACCATTTCTAAGCCCAACTTTGTATATTTATTGGTGACAATATTTTTTTGCCGTCACTAAAAGTGAGATTTCTTATAGTGTGAGCATGTGACCATTCACAACTGAATAGAACACTCGCATTAGTTCAATCACTAAAATTATGTTATTTAACAAGGTTTGGTATCTATCCATATTATATAATATGTTTCTATTGATCAAACTATATCCGGTTTGCCTCCATTTCGCGCTAACTCTATTCAACTCCTGCCGTTGGTATCTATTTTACCGCCTCCTAAGTGCACAACAGTTGTCCGGTCATTCTGATCAGGTCTCCGCTCCGGTACACCTTTCTGCCGCACTACAATCCCTCTGACGCCTATTAACCGCACACAATCATCTCCTTCCCGACCAATTCGGTTGAGGCTCTCTGGGACATTTGCAAAAGCTTGGATGCACGGGTACGGGATCCGAAATCAATAGTTATTGAACGGCTTCGAGCTCTCAAGGCCGGCTCCACTCGTCTCTGATTGTTTCACGCGCATGCATTCCTGTAACGTGTGCGAATTCAACGTTTTGTCGTCTCTATAGTCTCTTGTATTGTTAGTTCTTTTAACATTAGTTTCTCTTTTAATGGTTGAGTGTCTGACCCTATCTCGTGCTTTTGAATAAAAAGTACCGCTTTGTGAATAAAAAAAAAGTAAGATAAACATTTGTCTACTACGGCCCACTCCTAATTCTGTTATTTCCTGTTAGTTGTTGCATATTATTAGGGTTACGGTATGTGCTTTAGCTTAACAGAATAGTATGGATGCACCCAGCAAATTAGTGGCTGCAGTGGTCTTACTAAAGTGGATATCCACTCAAAGAGTAGCAATGGATAGATATGAAGCATAGGTTTTTAGTATCAAGAGAATATATACATGTGGATTTACTTGCCCCCACTATTGCTATAGGTAGGTCCCTCCACCCAAACTCCTATCGTTAAAAATGTGCCACCAATATTAAACATGATGTAATTGAAAAATCAACATCAACTTTTAGATAGGTCTTCATTGGTGTAATTTTTAGTGAATTAAAATGTTAATAATTTAATTGTTATTTCGTGATGGTGCAGTGTTTAAATTATGCATGTATTTGAGTACAACGCCTGTTTCATATTAAGTATCATTAAAATATATAATTATTTACACTAAAACTTGTGATTTTCGAATTTCTTGTGTGAAGTTATGAAACAAATACAAAGACTTCACTACCTTTTCCGTAGAAAAAAACTACACAAATAGGAAAAGTAAAATCTTCACAAGAGAGAGGTACAACATAAAAGTGTAGGTAAATAGTATATATAATAACTATATTATATCATATTTCTATAAAATCAAAGAAAAGACAAAAATTAGCCTGTCAAGCTCCCTTATTTGTTTATATGTGTACCTCATGTCTGGCTCTTCTTCATTTTTTTTTCATTACTAAAGATACTAAAATTAAACTAATTAATTATCAGATAAGCCATCATGAACACAACAAAACAGCACTGGCTTTTCCTCTAACTTGTTTGCATTTTTGTCCTCCTCCCAAATATCCCAACTCAACAATCTTGAGCCTCCCTAGCTCAGATCTGATCTGATCTGATCTGTCAACAACAATCTCATTTCTTAGCAGAAGGAGCTTTGTCTGGAACTAAAATGGCTGCATACATTACACATGCATATTCATCATATGGGAGCTGTGTTGAAGCCATTCTGTGAACACTTGTAGAGTGTTCATGTCAGCTCTGTAATGCTTTTGTGTGAACTCAAGAAACACAGGCCATGTAAAATCCGGGTACACCCGCGGGCACGACCCGTCCACCAGTTGGCTTGGCGGGCTCACGACCTTGTCCTTCCTCGGACACAGTGATTTCCTCGCGGTCTCGCTGTTCACCACGGCCCGGTGCAAGCAACTCTTGTATATTCCATTAGACAGAGCCTGAAGCAAAAACATAGAATTAGCAATCCACGATCATGCACAGTTCTCAGATGAATTAATAGTTTAATTTACATAACCTGTACTGTACGTACCATGAATGTGTCGCCAATGTTAACAACGAAGGCGTCGAAATTAGGGGAAATGGAGCGCCACTTGTTGTCCACAAACACTTGAAGACCACCCACTTGGTCTTGGTGTAGTATGGTTAAAGATGTAGGATCACAATGAGGCCCTGTTCCTAGGGTCTGCTCTGGCTTCTGGCACTGCGGGTAGTAGTTTAGCCTCATTATCGAATCGTTTTCTTCGAAAAAGTCCCTGAAATGCTCGCGTCCGATGCCAAGGCTTATACCTAACAGCTCCATGATCCCTAGCGAAAGCCGGTTCATGGAGTCGCAGTAATCTTGATAAACCCTCCTGTAATTAAATAGATTGATCCAAGAATTAGCTAGCTATAGTAATTAACTATATATTTGGTAGATTAATTTTGAACCTAACGTACCCGAATTCAATGAAATCTTGGCCCATTTTGTCCTCGAGATAATCTTGGACGACATTAGGTGAATCTTGATGAGCAGAGTAGCGGAAAGAGAGCGTCTCTTTCCAAGGAAGCTTGGTGGAGAACCTTCCGGTGAAGCTGCTAGCGTATCCGCAGTGCTCGCCGGCTTTCCTGAGCGCTCTCTGCTTCTCGGAGAGCGGGAGATGGAAGAAGCTGTCCATGTAGGCGTGAGCGTCGGAGATGAGCTTGGCATTGACGCCATGGTTGACAACAAGAAAGAAGCCGTGTTTCTTGCAGGCCTCGCCAACCTGCTCGGAGGCTTCCTTGATGGCGGAAGGGTTGCCGGTGAGGAAGCCTCCGAGGTCAATGAGAGGGACGGTGAGCTCGGGGGTGTCGGGGGTGGGCCGCTCGTGGTCGGGCCATATGAACTGTTGTGGTATGTTGGACTGGTGTTTCAGCACAGAGGCGTCGAAAACGAATGAAGAGGACTTGTTAATGTTTGGCTCGTCGACATTTGACATGGAAGAGGGTGGTTTTGCGTGAATTGCCATTGCATTAATTAGAGGTCGAAAATGGTTCAGTAGAGGTTGCTAGTAATTGAGCTGAGCAGTGAAGAAGGAGAAGAAGAAGAAGAAGAAGAATAAGGAGGAGAGTGAAGAAGTAAATGCCAAGAACGCTCATTGGGGAAATCGGTGAACAAATACTGGAATCTTATAGCTTGCTTTGCTATGGCTGATAATTTATTTGTTTTGCAACTTAGGACTGAGAATGAGGGTTATTTGCATCTTGGGTCCTTCTCATTTGTTTCTTAACCTTTTTTTATTTCTCAAAATTTTCAGGAAACCGTTTCCCAATGGGATTTTGGATTCTAATGTCACCAGCAGCTTGCTTGTAAAAATATCCAAAACAAATGACGGAAGATGATTATTTTCATATGACCTTGTATATCGCTCTATATCGATCTCGGCCTCAAATAAGAGCTTTACAGTGGGGAGTAACTATCGACAATCGAGTAGAGTTAACATTTACAACTCACGGATATTTCTTTCAAATTACTAAAGAAATTTTCTTTAATACATGCTCTAACAGCTTGACTTGACTTGTGAATCTTGTACAGTGTGCATGAATTAGAATATTGTCTCAAAAAATTCATATATTATCACTTATATGTTAAAACGGATAATCACATATATCGCATTTGCACAAATAAATGTAACAAATTATAATGGGCATATTTTAATATTGTTAATACCGATTTCAATATTCATATAAACAGTTTTTTGCATATTTTTAAAATATTTAAATGAACATCTAAAATTATATCGATAAATATTAAAATATGCATAAATAAATTTTTGAGTGCTTTTATTCGTTCATCTAGACTTCTCCTATCATTTGTGTACATGTTTTAAGTTAATAGATATTAAGGTGGATGATCATTTCATGAGCATATATTGTTGACCCTCTTATATGAGATGTTCCATAATAAAATTTAACTGTCAAATAGAAGTTGAAGTACATAATGTGTGTATGTACGTAGTCATTATTTCAAATAGAGGAAATTATAGGTGACACACTCTATTTAACTTTTTTCACAATTTTAAACTACATGTACTTTGTTTCTTTCGACAATCATATTTGACAAACAATGATACTTTCTGGTCATGTGCCCATTTATATATTCAAATTTTTTTTTAAATCCTCAAATGCTCTTCGCTTTACCTTTCTTCTTCAACCTAGCTAATTTTGCCGGAAAATTTAAAGACACGATGTAAACTTCATACTTTCGGTGGAAAATTCTAAGACTCGTCGTAAACTTCATACACTTGTCAGAAAATTCAAAGTGTTTACGAATTTTTTTATATAAAAAATCAGATTCCATTTGAGTTGATTTCTATAATTTATAAATGACATTTGTGTTAATTCATAACAAATCTGAACCAATTCATAACTCAAAATGTTCATCAATAATCACGAATTTCACAACAAAACAAATTACATCAATCATATTATCACTTCCAATTCATCAACAAATTATGATGAACAAATTACAAAAATGTAACCATATGAGACTAGGACCGACAAGTACAAATATGGCAAAGAAGATGCCAAATCTGGTAGTGAAGTTTAAGCCGGTGTCAATGTTGTTGGTGGAGAAGAAGATAAAAATTGAGATCAGATCTCATTTGGTGGAGAAGATGATGAAGAAAAAGGATGATTTAGTCCTTTTGCACTTTAGTTAACAAGTTAGTGACATAAAGACACAAATAAAGTACATGGTAGTCTAAATTAATGAGAGAGAAAAAACAAAAGTTAAGATGTGCAAAATGTAGCATTTGTCAAGTAGATGGGTGCCACATACTACTACCCCTTTCAAATAACATGAGTATAAATTGTGAATACCAAATTCACTGTCTCAAACAAGTTTGAATGGTTAAGTCATTAATGTTATAAATTTTTAGGTCATTATCTAGGTTGATGTACTAAGTGGATCAGGAATGTTTGATTTCTCCTTTTCAAAGACCAAATGATATACAATTCCATGCACCATTACATTTTTAGTGAGTTCCAAATCATAACTCAAGGGTCCTAATTCCCTATTTGAGGCAAGTAGAAAAAATTATAGCTACCAATAGCATGTTGTTTGGGACAAACAAGGAAGGTTGGATGGTCACTTGGAATTGACAATGCAACAAATAAGTTTTAGGGTTTCCACTAATAGTAGAAGAATCCAATAGTTCAAAGACAATTTTTGAAGAGTGCTTCAATACCTTGATGATCACCCCCACTTGAAAGATTTCATGTTTCTTTTTTTCCCTTATGTACCCATCATATATGATAGTGGATCCATTTGGGATTTAGACTTTTATGTACAAAGGTCAATCAAAAATCCCAATTTATTTCTAGTGATTCAAATTATAATGAAGCACATATATATGATATTAATGAGGATTAAACTTAATAATATATTTTTATCACAATAGATTACTTGTGTCTTCTACTTTTCTTCCATTTTTTTTTTTTCATTTCTCATAATAACACTTGTATCTTGATTTAGTAAATTAGTATAAGATGGAAAATGTCAGTGTAAAAGAGAACAACCTACCTGAGATTATTTTAGACATATATTGTAATGCCCCATACATATATGCCCATTGGCATAAAAATGATCCACCATATCATTCAAAAGATGGGACAGAAAGAAAAAACTAGAATCCTGGTAAATTAATGACAATATTTGTCTAGGAATAAACACTAAAGCTTAACAAGACAAAGTGTTTTTTCTTTTTTACGAAAAGACCGAAAGTTTAATTTCACTTGAATTTTGCGAAAATGTTGTTTTTAAGCTATCAATTCAATTGTACGAGGGCAATAAGAAAATAAAGATACAAAAAATGGTAGATCGAATCAAATATGACAATTTCGTGGTTTTGGCAACTTGCTAACATTCATTGGATGCATTTTAATCTTATTGAATTTAATCAACATCTCGAGTACAATCTTAGCCTTAGAGCGAGAATCTCATTTATTTATCTAAGATTACACATAAATGGAGAATTGATTCCCGACTTCTCTTTGCGGATTGCTCTCATTGGATATAAACCTCTCAATTGATTTTTAGTGTTTCACCTATTACAACAAATTTATATAATAAGAAGTATTAATTACAACTTTAGGGAAATTATTTACATACTCCAAACACCAAGACATGTTGGGTCAAACGGCTAATACACTTTGGATTCACTTTGAGGTCTCGGGTTTGAGCCTCCTTTCTGACGGTATGAGGTGGGATTAGGGGTTAAAAGAGGATAACTACCCGTTGTTGTGTAGTTTAACTAATATAAAAAATTACATACTCTAGGATTGTGTAATGAACGTTTATTTTGAACCATTCTTTATTAATCTTGAACGTTTGTTTAGTTCAATATCAACAATTTACTTGAAATTCTCACCTTTAACTCTCACCCACTTGTTCTCAAAGTCTATATAATCTTTAATTTCAAACTTTAGATTCTACAGTCTCAATAATCTTGTCATGTTTTCTAGCTTTGATTCTTTCAAAGGTTGATGAACTTCAATGCATACAAACTATATTCTTTCTATATCTCCCAACACCCAATTCCTCATTTTTACTTTACCATGACGTGTTCTATATACTTGTATTGAGAAAGTAGGGGGCTGATGTGTACAACAATAAGTTCTTAGGATCAACGGACAGAAAGTTGTTCTATTTTAACTTGAAGTCTTGAATTCTTGATCACAATTACATTAAACTTAATTGGTTTGAAGAATTTTATCGTCCAAGTGGTCATTCCTGTTTCGAATGAGAATTAATCTGGTTATGGTATAGCTTAAAGCTGTTAATTTCATACGTATTGTGAGTTTTTTCCCTAGATACCTCATGGATAAGACATGAAAAAAGAAGAAGAACAAGTTGGGGTTAGATGCTTCTGGCTATTGAATTATTGATAACATTGGCAACACTTATGACTCTCATCCCAGTAACCACACATCTAGTTTCATTTTCATTTGTAATCTTGTGAGGCAACAACTAAAATAAAATGAATATGGAAATAATTATTGTAAGATTTTAGAGGGAAGAATAGCGGAAGCAAGCATGTATATATATAACAAAAAATTTCATAAAACCTTTCCAAGAATCCATCTAAAATGAATCTAACCGGTGTTTAGATTGTTTACCTTTGTGTGTTTCACAAACACTTTGAGGAGAGGTTGATGGTCACGAA
>JAYMTH010003430.1:0-10929 GCA_036897465.1 Pelargonium australe | reverse complement strand
GAGCCAAGGAGTGAAAACATAAAAATGTTTTTATGGATTTTTTTTTTTTTTTTTTTTTTTTTTTTTTGCAGTTATCAAGGTACGTACCATTGAAACCAAGTTATGTGTGTTTTTTGGATCCAAGCCACGATATAGGACACTGATATCTATTTCCGTATTAAGAGCTGCCAATGTTGCTGATATGTCTACAACACTCTCACATGTATTCTGCCAACCCATAACTGCAAGACCAAAAGACAGGTATTATTATGAGTTTCAACAAAAGGTATTGCTGATAATAATAATAATAAATAAATAAAAACATTTCTGATGACTTCAATCACCTGTTGTGAACACATGGGGCGGAGTGGAGAGAATATGATGGATGTAGTTGAGCTTTCCACAGCCACCAGCCTCTGAATCACAGGCCAATTGGTGGTTCATCTCTACAGCATTTAAAAGCTCATCGAATGAGCTTTCTGCACACATAACCTGTAGGGAGAAGAAACTTAGACTTGGAATTAACAGAGGAACCGACGAATGCACCAAACACAATGTCATGGCCTTCTGGAATCAGAAAAATAAGAAAATTCACTGGAAGTCATACAACTATGAACATACCTTCATCGTCCGGAGAGCACTGGCATTAATATTATGGAAAAAAGAAGTATACTTCAAATGTCTGGACTCAAGACCACAACTGTGACAATTCATTCGTTCAAAAATGTCCATCCCAAAAAGGGAATGCGCAATACATGCAATGTTTGAACAATCCCAAGACCCTGGGCAATTACTTTCCTGAGATTCAGTATCAGAAACACTTGAACCACGAGTAAATGACTGATGAAGACAGTCAAATATTACTGCCAATACTTCTGAGGCATCATTCATCTGAGCCTGTCAAAGACTACTATTTAGTTCTACAATTTTAAGAAACTCATTACATGAGCTACAACTTATAGCTCTTACAAAAAATGCAGTGCAATGTTAAAAAATACAACAGCAAACACAGTACTGTATGATTACCTCCTGAAAGAAATTGCTATCTGGATACAGGTTACTAAGGGCTATCCTCAGAGAAGTGGGAGCAACTGCTTCTCTTCTTGTATCTGTAGATGCAACACTCAGGGCAGTAAAAATATCATATAATGCACAGACAACACATGGCTCTCCGACATGAACATGATCTGATCTTGATCTCCTCAGGAACTCATACCGGAAACGTCTTAAATGCCACAAAGACTGGGCAAATATATATATTTCAAACCAGAGAAGATTCTTGATAAAATTAGAATATGAAGAAGGTGAAACCAACAGAGATCATGAAAGCAAAAAATAAAAAAATTACTAATTGTGTGAAACCTACCTGAATAATTACATTCAGAAAGCAATTATATTCGCCAACTTCATTTTGTAGCCCTGTTCCTAACACATCATGTCTGCTCGCATTTTCATCTGCGATTTCATTTAGTGAAACATCACGATCATCTGATTCAATAGAGATCTTGTGCGGCACCCTAGAACTTGAAAGCGAAGGAAACTTCTGGTGTGCTTGGTATGCATCTGAGGGAAATGTAGTGTCAGAAAGTTGGAAACATTTCAAAGCTATTTTGCAGGACAGAAATACCAAAACAAGCTATCAAGATCCTACTTCCTAGACAATACATTGGTATCTGTGAATAGATCCTCCTACTCGGATGCCCAGTTATTTTCTAAGAGTACACCCATTATAAATGATCTTAACAACTTTGATTTAAAATATTTACCAAGGCTTTGGCGCACAGCTTGTTTTAGATCAGCTTGAAACCTTTCTTCATCGTCCTCCTCTATCCGTAACTGTCTCAATGTCTTCGTTCCATTGTCTCCAGAAGGACTAACTGATTTCATGAAAACCAATCCTTGATCATACTAGTTTCATATTCCAGAAAATCCAAAAGAAATTTACATACTGTAAAGCCCCATAAAATATTAATAACCAAATAAAGGAAAGACAGGAAGGAAAAAAAATCCCAAAATTGCCTGCCAGGAAGAGAGAGAGATTAAAGATATATCAAATTGGAAAAGAAAAAAAGCATCAATTTATGTCAGTGAAGCCACCTCAAATAACTATTGAATCTTATAAAAATTCATAACCAATGATACTACAACAGAAACTTTTGGATTAACAAAAAAAGATTGAGTGGCACAGTAATGCATGTTGCTTGTCAGAACTAGGAACAAAGTAACACCAATCATACGATGATACTGATAGTCTAAAACAATCTAATAATAGAAAAACACTCCATATACCTAATTTGAGAATATATAAAAAATACAGTTGAAACTCACCACTGCCTGTACGGAGGGGATCGTGAGATTTAACTTGATCCTTTAAGCAACCCTCAATTTGTAACCTCCCAACTTCGACACTATCCTTTTTTGACAACACCCTTTGATAAGTCCCATCAGGTAATTTGGTGGTACTCTTTTGCTGTTTACCTTTCTTTCCCGTCCTTCGATCATATGGCAAAGGACCATCAAATGAAATTGTTCCATTTGAAAATTCTGCAGAAGAGAAAAAGATCATGAAACCAGGTACAAACATTGAAATCCAACTCAATCTTCAGGAAAAACTATGTGATAGCTAACCTTGTTTAACATTTCCCAGATGTGTACTACTGATCTTTTGAGAAATAGGAGCCATAGAGGTTTCAATTGGCATCACACCATCTGCAGTGTTCATAGTCATGCCTTCATAAGTGCTTGAAAACCCATTTCTCTGTACTAGCCGTTCCTGTTAGAAATGCAAGTTTGTGAGGTTTCATGCAATGTCTGATACTCTGATTTTCCAATGACAGACAGCACAATATTGGCTTAAAGGTTCTCCGGTCCAACTCGACAATTCAAAATTATATAATTCCCAGTCAGAAGGAGCCCATGAACTGGACATAAAATCATCTATTCCACATTCATTGAGCAGAACTCCCACAAGAACACTTACCTCCATGTGAGTTTTATGCTCGTATATACTTCGATCAGGAACACCAGTCTCCAGGCGAATTTCATGCAACCTGTCAGTATCCTCCTCTGGAAGAGTTCGAGTTGATTTTTTTTGTAGCTCAGCAAGGTGCTTTTGTTTCGCCTCATTCTCAATTCTTCTTTGATACTCCAAAGTTTCTTCAAGCTTTCTCTCCTCTTCCTCAAGCTCAATTTTGAGTCTGAATTCCTCTTCCTGTTGTTTTATCTCATCAGCATTCATGGAAACAATAGCCTCGGACTCTGGATGATCACTATCAGACACAACCGTAACGGAGCTGCCATACATTAAAAAAAGAATGAAGGCGGTAGTATTATTAACTGATAGGCACTATTTGAAGTTAGTAGAGACTAGAGAGAAGAAAAAGTACATACACCAACTCTGAAGTATTGTGACAAATCATGTGTTGTTCATTACCCCCAGTAGCCTGTGAAGGGAAAAAGAATTATCAGATCTGCATCGGTAATTTCATAAAGCTAACACCCTATTGAAACATATATAACATGCTAGATTGTAACCTTTGAATCCTTTGTCTTTCTGTACTCTTTGCTCTTTTTCTTATCCTTTGTCTTCTCCTGTGCATGTCTAGAATTGTCACTTCCTCCTTTGACGCTCCTCTTAGAATCAAGTGCAAGTTCTGCTAAAAATGCTTCTCTTGCAGCATCAGACTTCTCGGTTGCATCTCTCTCAGCAAGATCTTCCAAGTGTGCCTGAATAAAGATTGACAGAAGTGCATGTTAAGTTCATGAAAAGATTATGAATATGACACAAACTATAGCATATTCAATACAGACCCTCAAATATGACTTCAATAGTGGCAGCAATATTGAACGATAATCATAGGCAGCAATCGGCTCAAGCTGAAGTTCCAGTTGCTGCATCCCAGTAACATTCCGCATGATCCGTGCATCAATTTTGCTCAGCTGCATACCAAACAAGTAATATGAGTAGAAAGAACTAGCATCAATATCTTTATTTTTATATAATTATAGATCATGCATAGTGGTTGGTTCATAAAGAAAATCTACAACTGACAAACTGACCTCAACAGCTAATTGTTCTTTCTGCTTCTGAATTGCAACTTCTATGCAAGTATCCACTTGATTCAAATAGTCCTTGCTTTTCCAATCGTCATCTTGTCCAGATTCCAAGTCACATGGCTGAGAATTCATACCAGCATAAGATTCCTCATAGCCATATTGATTGACATTTAGAGCTTCTGCTTCTTTTAAAATATTTGATATAGCATCTAACTCAAACCTACTGCTAGTGGGCAAAACATCATTTTCACTCTCTATAAGCTCTTCCCTACGCTTCTTTAGGACCGACTCATAGCTTCGGTGCACAAATTCTGCAACAGTCTCCCTGTTCTTACCTTCTTCAAGACATAGATCCTCCACTGCCTGCACTGCTTCCTCGTAGCTTAAATGTTCACATTTTCTCTCACAAAGACTCTGTAGCTGGAAAAACTCTTTCTCAAGTGTCTGGAGAATTTCCATTCCTTGATGTGTTTTCTCTTCTTTTTTACGCATCCATAATGTCAGCTGTTCTGAACTTGTAGGACCGGCAAAAATCCAGGACAGCATAGCATCGGCATCAAGCAGAACACCATTTTCATTGCCAGATATTCCAGATGTTGCTGCTGCAGTACCATCTGTGGGAACATCATGATGTGTGCTTGGAGCACATTCATATGGCAGTAAGCCATCATCAAGTAAAAGACATGATGCATCTCCATTAAGGACAATCTTCTCCTTAACCTCAAGTCCACTGTTTGTGACATCCACAGGACTACTACTTTTTTCAGGATACCGACCTACGCCACAAGAATGAGATATGTCCTGCAGGAATTTGAGGATCTTCCTAAGCTGAGAAGCTCCAAGAAAGCAGATGCACATAGGTGTTTGGTCCAGACCATGGTTCAAAAGCTGGGAACCTGAAGCAAGACCCTGTAGCTCATCCATAGTAAACTGTATCACCTTGTGAAGATGACTGATAGCCAGACATTTGTGTTTGATAAGCACGTCAAAAGCAGCATGAATTCTCTCAAGGAGCTTAGCACACTCGGAGTCATCAGAGATTGGCCAGTTATTAGAAATTGAACATGTCAAAGGCCCCTGATTTTCATCACATTCTCTACACTCAATGTTGGTACTTCTATCATAGTCTTTGCACCGATCCCCATTATTTTCCTTTTCAGGAGAAGAATCCCATGCATCTTTGAAGCAATCATCACAATCCTCTGCATGGTTTCCCGAGTAAAAATCCTCCACAATATCAGAATCATGGCATTTTGCTTGGTTCTCAAGCATTTTAACTGCAGCAGAGACATCCAGTGGTTTCCAAGAACAACTAAGAAGCATATCAGCCCACTCAGTCTCTATGTTTTGGGGCAAAATCGACTGCATTTTGGGAAGGAGGTTTGTCATGTGTTCCTGCACAACATGATTTATATGGGATTCAGAACCTGAAAATTTATCATTGCATCTGCAGCAAACCCAGAAGTTCCATGTTTTATTAGCCTCGGCATAAGATATTGCCTCCCATACAACCTCATTTGCCAAACCATCCTTCGATGAACCAAAATGAGCCTTCAAATCACAAATCTTAACTCTAAGCAGTTCCTTTTTCTTATCCATGCTCATTGAATTCCAATAAGACCTAACCCAATCTTTCCTTTCCGCTGAGGACCCATTTTTTCGCATATTCCCATTCTTCCTCCTCTCACCACCGGTTCTTTGACCAGACGCCATAGACGAATCCACTGCCCTGTCACTTCTATCTCCCTCATTCTGTAATTGGGGTACCTCAGACTTGTGCTGCAACAACCTAGCAGCAGCCACCCGAACTTCAATCTCCTTCCTCCGCTCTTCGGGCGTCTTTGTTGCCTTCTTGATCTCATTTGGTCTTCTAGCTTGAACTAACCTAACCTCCATTGGATCCTCAGTAACCCTCCTTATCGGAATCAATCGAAACTTCTCCTCTCCATTTCCCAAATTCTTCATCCAAGTCGATATGGAAGCAATGTTGGACTTCTGGATTAGCTGCCTCAGCTCATTCTGCACGTGCCCAATCCTAGCCTCTGCAGTGGCCAGTTTCTGCTGGCTCTCCTCCTGCAAGCTCTCCTTACCAGGATCCACCGGGTTTTCAATCGCCAGCGCCCGCTCGCACTCCTGCACAACTTCCTCATACTCCTTGCCATCATTGGCCACTTCGTACAGCAAATTGGCGTAGAAGTGAGCGAACTCAATCGAATTAGGCGAGAGCTCCACAGCCCGCCGCGCCGAGTCAATGGCATTCCTCAAATGCCGATTCTTGGCATTAGGATCGTCAATAATCGCGGCAACCTTGACGCACACAGTCCCCTGAACTCGATGAATCAGGGCCGAGCTATCGAGCCGCGCGCAAGACTCCTTCATCAGTCTCAGCGCCTTAGTGTGATTCCCTCTCCGCAGAGCCGTTAACGCCCTCTCGCACTCCAGCTTGATCGCCGAGTACGGCGCCGATTCATCGCACAGCGGCGGGTCGATCTTACTCTGGTGATTAGGGTTATCGGGATCGGAACAGGGGGGCTCGGGTCCACCATTGGTCAGTCCGGCGACGCATGCCGGAGATTGCTTTGAGCGAGGAGCAAGGTTTCGCTTCTTGTGCCCCATCAATGGAATTGAGCCTTGTAGAAAGTCGATTGTGTAGATGATGCATGCAGACAGAGACGCCGGAAAAGGGATCGGCGGCGAAATCAAAGAGGTTAGAGAGAGGAGGTGTTGTGTTGTGGTTCAATGTCTGTGAGACACAGACTCCTACTACCCATCAAAAGGTTGAGGTTTAATCAGAGAAGAAAATGGATTGAAAATTAGGGAATTTTATACAGAGTTAGAGTTAGATAGAGATTTCTGAAGTAAGCTTTAAGCACCAACCAAGACCAAACCAATTACCAACCAATTTTAATACTTATTATTATTTAGGGGAAATTTCATATGAGCACCCTTTACTTTTGATTTAAATCACATGTATTTCAACAACTTTTTTTTCAAATCAAATACACACCTAAACTTTACAATAACCTATTCATCCATCAAAACTAACAGAAATTTTGCTTTTCTAATACATGTGCCATGCACATGACATCTATTAATTTGTAATGACAATAATACCCATCTAACTTATTGTTGCATGTCTTCTTTTTAATACTAGGGAGAATTGAAAACTCTAGAACTGATAGGAAGAAAATAGGGATTGAGGGAGATAGTTTGGGCGAAGTTGCGATCTCGAGATGGATGGTCCCATTTGTTATTGCGGTGTGGCAGCTCTGATCAGAACATCATGATCCCAATAAAAACGGGGAGATTTGCAAGATGTGGAAGGTTTACGGTAAGTGGCTCTATAATCACCCTTTCTTGTAGTTTATAAATTGATGAGAAAAGGGAAATTGGATCATAGTATGTAATGGTTGCAGAAAAAAATCAAGTGCAGGTACTTTGCTTATGTTGCTTATGGAGGAGAATATAAAGTTGAAGAAAGAGAAGATGGTTAGTTGCATTGTTGGTGGCTGTAGTGCAGAAAAAAATCAAGTGCAGGTGCTTTGCTCATCGTCTACTCAAAGTTACAGTGCATATGAGAGTTCAAGTCAAATATGTAAGTTTTGTAAATATTTGTATTTAATTATAATTAGACACCGTGATATTATTGGATCATTAATGAAGGGTATTATAGTCTTCACAGTATTAAACTAACGGAGTTAAGGATGGATAGGTCATTGTAAAGTTTAGGTGTGCATTTGATTTGAAAAAAAGTTGTTGAAATACATGTGATTTAAGTCAAAAGTAAATGGTACTCATATGAAATTTTCTCTTCTCATCTCATGGTAAGTTTAGATTTCTTGGAGTCTACTACATTTTCTTGTTTCAATTTCAAGTTGAGACTCATTTGAAGTCAAAGTCTTTAGTTACTTGTTTGTGGTCGACTTTGTTGCATTACTTTAAGTAAAAATAATAATTTTACACTAGTACATATAGCGTCGAAATAATCTCAATTTTGATTTAATGGTCGAGATTCTCAACCAAGACACAAACTATTCAATGGTCAAAAATGTTTTGATTACAAGGTGAAAAAGCAATTAAGAAAAAGAAAGAAGCACTAAAACACACATAAATGCATGGCTAAGAATGGGTGACTTTAGTTTTGGGGATTAGAATGGGGGGACAGCTAACGTGCGCACATGTGCTCAGGTAGTGATTGGGTGGGGATGCTTGTGTCCCTTGGGTCATGAGCTGTGGATCGTAAACTTACGTCTATACCCTTCATTATTTGCTTGTCTCATCAAATGATTACGATGTTGAGTGAGGGTATACAGGTAATTTAGAGGGACAATGAAAGGGATTGATGAACAAGGCCCGTAATAGGAGATTTGGGCCTATAAAGGCATCAATATATGGTTCTAGGCCCAACGAGAAAGAGATGGGAGATTTGGGCCTACAAGGCCTCAATATATGGTTTAGGGCCCAATATGAAAGAACACCGAACGACGTCGTAGCACCAAACCTCCCTTCAGATCCATGTACATAACAATGAGAGACGAGACTCGAGAGTAGCTGAAGCTTGTTCAGGTCGTTGAGGTCGTTGGGTCTGAGACAGAGAGAAGCGAAAATGGTGAAAGTGGTGACGTTTTTTGGGTTGACATTAGCTGGAATGGTGTTCTGGAGCAACATGAACAAGCTTCACGTCTGGATCGCTCTCCATCAAGACGAGAAGGTTTACGGATTTGAACTTTCTTTTTTACTGTATCTTTTGTTTTCTAATGTGCAACATGTCACCGATTTCCCAGAAAAGCACACATTTTGGGGTGATTTTGATGTTGGGTTGTGGTTCAATTAGTCAATTGTAATTTGTGATTAGGGTTTGATTATAATCATTTCGTAGCTCGAGAACTGCAGATTTGCATTTTTACCATTTTGAATAAGTAAATGATAGAGAAATGGATGTTCAATGTAGGTGATGAAAGTGGAACCATAACTTTGAGAAAATTTACATATATGGAAATTAACATTTTAAAGCTTCCGGTTTCGTTATGAGTGTACATTTGTATCTAACTTTCGTTCTTTTTATTGAATCAGCAAGAGAGAATGGAGAAGGAAGCGGAGATTAGGAGAGTTAGAGAAGAGATGCTAAGGCAACAAGCCCTGGAGAAGGATTCTCGTGAATGAGTATTACTGCTGCTTCTTCGTTTTCCTGACATTTTATCTTCAGTCTTGAATATAAATTCCCATAAGCATAATGTCTGTTATAATGCAGATGATTATATTTGACACAGACAAATTGTTGTTTTATGAATCATCTATTGGCATTTTTTTGTTGGAATATATAGCTAGCTCACTTGTTTTCCATATGACCAATGCATCTTCAGTGAATCTGTTCATTGTTGGAGTTAAGACACAATATTTTGGTGTAAGTTTCACAGCTTTTATGTCCTTTTTTTTTCATTACCTCAAGCATTTTTCGTAGTCCTACTTAAAAAAATTGTGATGATTTTAAGAAATGCTTCATGATGTGGTATAGGGTTTGTTAAAGTATCCCACGTTATAGCTTAAGCTTTGGGGTGGGAATACAGTTTAACAGGTTTAAATGTTTCAAGTGACTTGTGAGAATTTTAGAATTGAGCAATGGACTTCCCTTATTAAGGATGATTTTTAGCCAGTACATGTTTCACAAATTTGTATAAGAAAATTAATGTTTGATCTCAGATATATCCCACTAATTTGGTTGGAAAACAGAGATATATGTGTTATTTTATCATGATATGATCATGTATCTCTGTGCTTGCACTTGCATATTATAGTCCATTAAGGCATTAAAGAAGGTGATAGGACACCGGTGTTAGTTTAAGCTAGTTCTATTCTATGTAGATTCTAGTTTGGCACAAATCTGCCTCATCCATATAGGAGAAAGTCCTCACTTTAAGTTTAACTAACTTACTTTTAAGGCCTCTATATCCTGCTGGGGTGTACGGAGTGCTCGCAATGAGCTAGTGTGGAAAGGCATGGAGATGCGGGCTACCAATTGGGTGGCTTCTTGCTGGAACCAGCTGGTGATGGTGCAGTGGTTCGAGACTCACTGCCAGCAGGGAAGCAAAGTGATCAGGGCTTCGTCAGGGCGGGTGGAAGAGAAGTGGATGAGTCAGGTCGAGGGTTCGGTTAAAATAAACTGTTATGCGGAGCGAGGATGTGGTAGGTATCATTTGGTGGCTAGGGACTGTTGTGGTGAGTTTGTGGGGGCGGGAGTGGCAAGGTTGGGTGGTGCCTGGCAGCCGAGGGAGGCCGAAGTAGTGGCATTGCCGAGTCTGATGCGTTGTCGGTTATCTGTGCTCTGAGGGCAGCGGACCCGGGAGGGGGTAGTGTGAGTTTAGTTATTGAAGATTGTTTAGCTTGTACCAGTGTTTCTTTTGTGTGTTGGACATGAGAATCGGGTGGCTCATGCGTTGGGTAGGCTGGTTGGTTCTATGTCAGATGTGAGAAATTGGGATGTTACTAATCTTCCAGTTTGTACTGTGCCTCTGATTCTTTAATATATAAAGCTTTTGCACTTAAAAAAAAAAGCTCCATTTCTGTATCTGTATATGCTTTCATGCCATCAAAAACTGAAGGTTGAGATTCTGTGTATCTTCAAGTGTTTGTATGGAATTTGAAACTGACATTAACATCTTATTGGCTGAAGGTTTTTTAGAACTTGCTGTTTCAGTGTGAAGTGGTGGGGTATTTTGTTGGTCAATATTCAGTAAAGCCAGTGTTGGTGTATGATTGTAGCCTGTATTCTCCATTGGGTTGTTCAATGCTTTCTTAAAAGTTTACATATCAGTGGAGCTGCCAGTGGTTTGTTGATGATGACACTGTCCATGAAAAACCTGGAACTGGAAGTGTCTAATGGTTTTTTTTTTTTTT
>JAYMTH010003429.1:0-10931 GCA_036897465.1 Pelargonium australe | reverse complement strand
GAGAGAGAGCGCCGCGCTGGCCTTGTATGAGTTAAAAAAGTAATGGAATCAATAACAAAGGTGGGCAAGGACAAAATATTCACACATCCTTAGTTTATGTTCAAAGGTATTGGAAGGCTTTATTGGTGTAGCCTTTCTCTCATCTATGTCCTTTCTATGCTATTAAGAATTTTCTTCTTCTTTTATCTATATTAATAACAAACCCACATTCTTCATCAGTTCATTGAAGTTGATTTTATTTTTTGGGGAATTGTGTTAAAGTTTTTGTTTTATCCTCGACTGATTGGATTTTAAACTTTTGTTTCAGGGTTCCCAATGCAAAACCTGGCAGAGAATCAACTGACATTGAAATATATGGAATGCAAGGAATTCCACCTGACGTTTTAGCAGCTCATTATGGAGAGGATGGTAATGATTTTTATCATTGTTTCTGGGTTCAAATGCTTAATGTTCTCTTTATTTTATTTTTATAGAACTTAATGTTGTCTTGTGTGTTTTGTATTGTTTATAAATGATGACGAGTTAAGTTTCCATGCAAGTATAGGTGTTCCATGTATCCTATATAAAATGATACCATATACCTTTGCAATTTGCTGAATAATTCACATATACTCATGAAACTATTGATTAAGTGGTGATTGTGGAGCTAGTGGGCAATTGGGCTTATCTTTCCTTTTATTGTGATTATAATATTATACTATCTGAGTTTGTAATGATACTGCCTCATGTATAGTGGTTGCACTTGCACGTGACTATATAAGCTCATATTTACTTAACATTCACCTTCTTCCAGATGATGATGCTCCATCAAAACTGGCCAAATTGGAGACTGCATCTTCGCAGTTTGTTGGTGGTGTGGTACCAGGATCGCTGGGGTTCCCTCCTCAACCGGCCTTGGGTGCAATGCAGCCTATGTATGTTTTCTGTCCGTTTCTTTACTATGAAATACCTCTGCTAATATGTTATTTCTGAAACAAACAAAACTTATGATTTATTTTCCATTTTTCAACATGCAAACTTGATTAATTTGTTATTGTTGCTTTCCATTTCTCTGTTTACAGGTATAATTCTGCTTTAGCAATGCCTCCTGCTGGTTGGCCCGCTCCTCGCCCACAGCCCTGGTTCCCAACATATCCTGGAGGTTCAATTCCTCCCCCTGCGCAATTGGGATCTGTACAACAACCATTGTTTCCAGTACATAATGTGATCCCTCCACCTACTTCATCTGCATTTCAACCGTCGTTACAAGTGACTCCCCCTGGGATGCCCTCATCTACACGTGCTCTTCCTGTATCTCAACCCTTGTTCCCTGTTGGTGGTAATAACAATATATCAACCCCCTATTCAGCACCTCTTCCACAAAGCTCTCCAGCAGAACTTAGAAGCTCAATTGATGTGAATTCAAACACCAATGCTTCTCTGACAAATAGCTATCATGCTTCAGGTATATTTTTAAAAGTTAATTGGTGATCTGTTTAGTTTTTTTTTTTTTTTTTGAAATGTGAATGAAATGTTACATTTCCATGGGTTCTTCCTGATGTGGGACTGGTGACCCCCACATGCCTGGGAATATGGTGTGTTTAAACAATTGGAAAGAATTGGTCTTAATCCACCCAAGATGTTTTTTTCCCTTCATAATTGTTACTGTAAGAATACTGTGTTTTCTCTCTTTGGTCCTACCCCCTTATTCATGTATGTCCTAAACAAGACATGTATTTCCTTATATATGAGCAATTAGCATCCGGGTAGCCTGTGCCACCCCAAGTTAAATTTACTGATCTTTTGGGAGTTGAATGAGCAACATTTACTTAGGGTGCCAGATAGAAGTCCTGCTCTATCTTGTTTCTTGCCAATGAGAGATTCTAACTGAAGTGCTGACTAGTGATATAAGCGTTGTGACGTGTCGAGTTGGGTGTGCCTGTCATATCTGTCTTACCTGATTAGCTTCTTAAAATTAATTTTAAGATCACGATTCTTCTTATACCTTTTGTGAAATTAATTTCCTTTGTGGAGTTGAATGTGAAATCATATTGGTGCTAATATTTGCTGTGCATTCTTCTAATAGGTGGGACTCTAATCAATTCACACTCATATGCATCTGGCCCAAATACTGGTCCACCTATTGGACCACCTCCTGTCATTGCAAACAAAGCTCCAGCTATCCAGCCAGCTGCTATTAATGAAGTTTATTTAGTTTGGGATGATGAAGCGATGTCCATGGTTAGTTTTTTCTACATTTGTATGAGAATCTTATGATGAAGTTGGCATCCTTACTTATGACTTAATATTCATACAGGAGGAAAGAAGATTGTCCTTACCCAAGTATCAGGTGCATGATGAAACTAGCCAGGTAAGTTATAACTACCTCTTCGATATATGGAGTTGCTTTGCACATCTAACCAGATGGGTACGCTTTTTATGTTTCATGTTTATTTATTCACTTTCCTCACATAACCACATATCTAGAGAGGCACTTTTCATATGAATTCCAGTTTTCTTTTCATTTAGAGAAGAGCACTCCCTGAGAAGAACCTCATAATAATGTATTTTCCTACTTGCAACCTAATTGGTTGATGGGCATGCTTTTTATTATTTAACTGCCATTCTCCAGTCTGCAAGCAATTCCACCAATTTTGTGGGCATCAAAAGATTCAAGTAGGTATTTTATTTTGCTGGTAGTTAGTAGTTACAACTTTGTCAAGCTTGCTGCAACTAGACTCGAGGATGCTCCAACCAAGCATTTCATGAGTTAAGAATGGATTGTCTGTATTTGTTCTTTTAAAATTTGAGATAATTTGTTCTTGTTCGTTCTCTCCATGCTTGAACCTGAAGTCTGGGGATTTTTGGTGGAACTAGTATATACCCCGACAGACTTTGCTCATTTGTAGCATCTTTACAATTTATTTTTATGATCAAACAGTGGTTTCAGACTTGGCTCAGGTCAGCTTCTTTCGCGGAGTTTGGTACCTCTTGCATATAATAATATGAATCTGGTTTGTCCAAGTGATTGGTGGTGACCATTCTAACCTGATCATGTGCATTATGTTTTTTATGTTCCAGATGAATTCAGTTGATGCAGCTATTGACAGGAGGATATCAGAAAGCCGGCTTGCTGGTCGCATGCCCTTTTAGTTCAGTCGGGTCAATTCCCTTTATCATTTTACAAAATGTCTCTGGATGCAGAAGCAAAAAGCCTATTCTCCTTATTTATTCCTCAGAGGAAGTCCGGTCGTATTATTGCATTCCTCTTCTTTCACCTGGAGGCGCATTCAATTAGCGTGTTGTATTATTTACCAAGGAGCCGAGGAGGGGTGCGAGACCTATTTTTGCAACAATTTCAATCGGTAGATGATGTAACAAAACAATGTGTCTTAATGTTTTTTCCTTATAATTTTCAGGATATTTTATTCTAGGTTTGTTTTGTACTTATATTACTCCTTGAGTTAATCCAAAGACTTGAGCAGAAGAAAAACAGATTTAATTTGATACATTTCAGCAGTCTATTCTATGCTCTTGATTCTTGTGAACAGTTGAGGTGTTTGAAATAAAAAAAAGTGTAATTGGGAATGGGTATCAAGAACATAATCATTTTCATAACAAAAATCATAATTCAAACATGAATAATGATAATGTCATTTTCGTTCCAATTCTTAAATATCATGTTTGAACAAAATTTCTACTTCATTAGCTTGGATATATATATGATATTTTCTTCGGTGGAAACTAATTTTCGTAACAATTTTTTGCCATTTGAATCTTGAGGTTTTATATATGTTATCCGGTATATATATGTATTCTCATTAATTTTAATCGGCAATCACAAATCTTGAACTTTTTTATAACATAACTGATTGTTGCAAGTGAAATGTTTAAAGTTTACTATAGATGTGAACTTCAACTATGAATCAATCTACTACTACTACTACAATATTCCTTTATTTTTAGTCTTGTAGCAAGCAACAAAACAAGAGCTTGAAAAAATCGTTAGTGACCCGTACTCGTTTCTATCCGATCCAAGGCACTATCGGGTCGTTCATTTGGAAGCCAGACCCGAACCAGAATTGCCACCTATTAATTAATTAATTAATTATAAAAAAGGGCACAGGAGCTAAGTAGCACTCAGATTTCTTGCTCCCAAGGCCAACGTTCTTCTCTAACATCTCCAATCACCGACCAGGTCACTCCTCTTCTCCGCACTCTCGCTCGCTTTCACGTATTCGAAATTGTTATTATTGTTCAATTCTTTGTCGATTTTGTTCTCGGTGTTGTTTGGATCTGTTTGGTTGCTCAGAAAAGCTGCAAGAGAGAAATATGCATTAGGTTTTGCGTCTTTGAGAAATAGTTTCTCTTACATAATTGATCTGTGTTACATGTTTGTTTCGAGGAGATTTTTAGCACTGTATGGCTTGTTTTTCCAACAGAAGTGCTTTTGATTCTTCCAGTAAATAGTCATGTTTTAGAATTGTATGTGGAGCTGTATGCCTGTATCCTCCAAAATGTTGTTACCTTAAACATTGCAATAGTTGGATAATTTTCTTGGCTAGTTAGGTTTTGAAGTTAAGATATCACGGAATGTTTTTGTATCCATTCTGTCAAGTTTGTTTGTTTTTTTTGGTCGATAAACTGTGGTTCAAAATAAACCATCTTTAAAATTTTGTGGTGAAAATTTACTTGTAGCTTGTTTCTATCCTTTGGGCACATGCAGTGCTGCATTATTAAGTGCTGACTTTGGCTTAGAACTTGTTAAAAGCTGAGTAAGTGGTGACCATTACAATGAATCTCGAATCTCTTAATGTCGTAATTAGTTAGTTCCCTAAGGAGCCAAATAGGTCCGGAATAATTAGTCTAAGCCTGGCTGCTTATTTAGGAATTGGACCCAAGTAACACCATCCCGATCCTTATATCTGCTAGGCTCAGGGTTTCCTTTTGTTTGGTCGGTTTCTGTATCTCTCTCTCATCCAGTTGTTTAGAAAGGTGCATTTGGAGGTTGTCATAACTTTAGATTGAATTAAACTTATGGCACTATAACTCTTATGTATATCAATATTTGTTTGTGTATAGTTGGCGTTTATAACAATTGATCTAGTTTAAGAGGATGATATAATTTTATCTTTTATGCTGCTTTTGTTTTCTAAAGGACGGGATGGGTCCTTGATTTCTTTATTTGCCGTGTTGTGTTTGCTTATCTGCTCAGTATATAATTTATTAAGCTCTGATGGATCAGATTACACCTTGCTCACATGTCATTTCACTGAGCAGTGATCCACCAATTTTTTAGTTATGAATTTCTTTTCGTTTGAGTATTCATAATAAAAAATTAATAATGCATGCATTGCACACCTCCCAGTCAAAAACAACATTTTCTAAATCGTTCTGACAAACTGATACTGAGTTATTACACTGTATAAATTGAAGATTGTGTTTGGTGGTTAGAAGAATTTTCAGTAGCCACTGTTCATAATGATAGAACATATTAGTTATTCCATTATTTAAGTAATTGAGTATTTCAAATACAAGTATCATGTTTGGGAAAGCATAAATTTCAAAGGACAATGCAAGAATTGTTAACTTATTAGTTGAAATCTCATGTTGATTGCATGTTTTTTGAATCCTATTGAATTTGAGCCAAATACAAATCCAAATTCTTTGTGAATACCAACAATGAATTTGACTCAAATCTAAGAATCAAACGGATCATAACATTATTTAGCTGTTTCTCTTTTGACTGAAATTGTATTCATCATCTATGACCTAATTTTGCATCAGACTTCAAATATTAGTAGTTTTCTAGACTTTGATTTTCTTCTTTGCTCTCTCTCCTCATCTAACTCCTGTCTCTTTCTTAAACTCAGTCTGATATCAAATGTCTCGAAGGTATGACAGCCGAACAACGATCTTCTCCCCTGAAGGTCGTCTCTACCAAGTTGAATATGCAATGGAGGCCATTGGGAACGCTGGAACTGCTATTGGAATACTTTCAAAAGATGGGGTCGTCTTAATTGGTGAAAAGAAGGTCACTTCCAAACTCCTTCAAACTTCAACATCAACTGAAAAGATGTACAAAATCGATGACCATTTAGCATGTGCTGTGGCTGGGATTATGTCTGATGCCAACATCCTCATCAACACTGCCCGGGTCCAAGCCCAACGCTACACTTTTGCATACCAGGAGCCAATGCCCGTGGAGCAGCTTGTCCAATCACTCTGTGACACTAAACAAGGCTACACACAGTTTGGCGGGCTTCGTCCATTTGGTGTTTCGTTTCTGTTTGCAGGGTGGGACAAAAATTACGGTTTCCAGCTTTATATGAGTGATCCCAGTGGAAACTACGGCGGGTGGAAGGCAGCAGCAATTGGAGCAAACAACCAGGCCGCACAGTCGATACTGAAGCAGGACTACAAGGATGAAATCACAAGAGAGGAAGCGGTTGAGCTTGCGCTCAAGGTGCTCAGCAAGACAATGGACAGCACAAGTCTTACTAGCGATAAGCTTGAATTGGCTGAGGTCTTTGTGTTGCCTTCCGGAAAGGTCAAGTACCAGGTCTGCTCCCCAGATACCCTTAGCAAGTTGTTAGTCAAGTGTGGGGTGACCCAACCTGCTGCCGAGACCTAGCTAAGTTGGCTTTTTAATTTACATGAGTTTTATTTGGAACTACTATGAGAGCACATGTTAGTATGTTGAATTGTACTGTCTTCATTGCGTTGAAATCATATTGTTATTTCTATAATTTGTTAAACCCTATCCGAATCAGTTAAATAGTGCAGTTCTGGCACACCATATAGTAAACTGCTTATTAGGTGAGGTTGGTGAAACATTATGATTTAAATTTTGGGCATGAACATAAAAATTATTAGGTGTTGTGCTGATATTATAGTATGTACATGAAGCTCTTCATAACTTATCTTTTTGATACCAAATCTCAATTCCCATTGAATGGGTTGCCATAGGTGATAGCTAGATCAGCTTCCTGGTAACAAATTACAGAAAACACCCATATATCTCCAGTTTCTAGGCTGTAACAAAAAGCTGAATCTATAATCACAAGTTTTTCACAAGAACTATACATTATAAATTTTAGTCAGCTTGCTTAGTTGCAATAAGACGTAACAGTGAGTATGGTGTACATTAATGTCAGAAAGTTACCTGAAGTTAAACTTAGAGCTTTACAAACTTCCATCGCATCTTCTGCTAATCAAGATGGAAGGCAGGGAAGAAGAATACGAAGAGAAACTCTATACACTAATTAAGGTCGGACAAGTGAAACAACTGAACACAGATTATTTACAGCACATGTCCTTCACTTGAACTGGCGCCCACGACGACCAATAGTTGAATTGAAGGGTCGAGTTTCTGATTCGCCACTCGTGAACTCACCTGAACTTGCAGGCCCAAGAGAGAGCTCAGTTGAGGAGTTCATGCTGTACTCTATGCTCTCCTCATTGCCACTATCAAATTGGGACCTCCTGAACTTGGCTATGTCTTCATTGTACTGACCAGAATCATAAATGGTACTTTCACCATATTTCATCCCATTGGAGAGATCAGACATGTCAAAATGAGTATCCAATGCTCTTATCACCTGGAAGAGACAAGGAAATAAGTAGTTTTCAGGTTTCAAAACATAAATACACACTTTATCATTTATAAGTAATGTTGAGGGAAATTTGTATTGTAATAACTCATTAGGAGTCATGTATGTAACTTGTTAGCCAGCATATTATTAATTACCTGCACCATCCGCGGCCGCCTTGGAGCAGAATGGCGGATACATGCAGCTGCTGCCTCAATCATTGTAATCATTTCACTTTCTACGTAGTTCTTCTCAAGCCGCGGGTCTACTAATTCACTACAATCACCAGTTTCAATGGTGCGAAGAAGAAGCGGGCGTGCCTGTAATCATTAAGACAATGCTTCGTCTCAAACATCTATGTTATTAACACGAAAAAGCAACCAAATCTAGATTGAAGGGCAATTTCAGTTGCAAACTCTAGCCAATAAGAAAGAACATAAATCCCACCTTTAAGATTACCACATTTTGCTTATATTTTCAGTACAAGTGTACCATTATACTTCAGAGATTGCAAGAGATTAACTAGAATTTGTGAACTCTTTTGACGTAGAAGAAAACTATATAAACCCATAAAGATTATATGTATATTGAATAAACCAAAGCAGGAAACCATACCCATTCAACCAAACTTTCTTCCCCCAAAGGTTGAGTTGGATCAACAGGTTTACGCCCAGTCACTAGCTCTAGAAGAACAACTCCATAAGAAAATACATCTGATCTATCAGTCAATTTCCCACTATTTGCATACTCTGGAGCCATGTAGCTGAAAGCCAAAACATGAACATATCATAAGACCTCTAATGTACCATGGAGCTAATGAATGTGTCCCTGCGGACCATGAAACCTACCCAAATGTCCCCATGACTCGAGTTGATACATGGGTTAAAGAGTCCTCCGCTATTTTGGCTAGTCCAAAATCTGCAACCTGAGTTCAAAGTAGTCCACCAATTAGCATCTAGAACTTACAAATAAAATGAAATAGAAGTTGAATCTAAAGATGAGAAAATGTAAAAAAAACGTGCCTTTGCTTCGAAGCTATTATCCAACAAAATGTTTGCTGACTTGATGTCCCTGTGAATAATTTTTGGACTGCCTAGCAACATATCAGATAAGAAGAATCCAATCATTTAGATGTTCCTATATAACAAAATGCAAGGTTTAAGGCTAAAAATAATTTCCTTTGCTATCATTATCATGTGCATTAGTGATTTTGATATACAACAACAAGAAAGTGTACTTGAGCAAATGAGATATATACAAGAGGAGATGCTTACAATCTTCATGTAAATATGCCAAGCCCTTTGCAGCTCCTATTGCAATCTTGACTCTTTTGGACCAATCCAAAACTGGAGTTCCTGAACCACCACAAACCAACATCATCTTTCTAAGAGACTGATTCACAAAACAAGAAGCTCAGTACTTGAGGAAGTTATATACAAAAGAAAAGATTTGTCACCTCACCACGCAAATGATGCTGAAGATTATTGTTGGGAACAAACTCGTAAATGAGAATTCTCTGGTCGTCGGATATGCAATAGCCCACCAAAGAAACCAAATGCCTATGATGAATCCTACTTATAATGTCAACTTCAGCCCTGAACTCCCTCTCCCCCTGCTTACCACCCACCTTGAGCTGCTTCACTGCCACTGGTTTTCCACTAAGCAAGCAACCTTTGAAGACACACCCAAAACCCCCCTCACCAATCACATTATGTGGAGCAAACCCATTTGTTATTTCAACCAATTCTTCATAGCTGAAGAAGGTGACGCCACCCAAGATAAGCGGCGACTCGGGGTTCCTCAGCCCTCCTCTATGGCTCGCGGGGCTGCCTTCGTAAGCATTACTGCCACTGTTCGTCCCACTGTGATTGTGCTGCTTCTGAGGCCCTCCTCTATCATCTGCAATGCACACAATAGGTCTCGCTTTCTCAGCCGCATTTTCACAAACACATAGGCTGCAATAGGGATAAAACACAGCAAAACCAAGGCAATACCAGAATTCACAGAGTGTTTCATTTTGGGTGAGGGCATGTATTTGGCGTGCGAGCTCTCCTTGTGTCCCTTCTTTTTCTTCTTCTTCACAGCACACGCAATTAGAATCGCAATTAATCCGCAGATGCAGACCGCCGCTAAAGTCAGGCCGACCACAACCCCCGGATGCGGCGTCCAGGCCGGGTTTGATGATACCGGCGACGGAGCGGCCGAAGGGGCTGGGATACCGGAACCGGAGCCCGCTGTATTGGAAGCAATGCCGGAAACACCAGCATTTCCAGGCGGCAATGGGAGAGGATTTGTGGCGGAACCTGGACCTTCTGGTCTTGTATCTGGTGCCGAAAAAGTGGAAAAAGAAGTAGAAGCCTGCTCTGACGGAGGCGAATTCTTGTCTCCGTCTGAGGAGGATGGAGTCGCCGGAGTAGATGACGATGAGGAGGAAGAAGAAGAAGATGGAGGTTTCTTCGCCGGCGCCGCCGACTTGTTATCGTTATTGTTATTATTGTTGTTGTTGCCGCCTCCGCCTTCACCGCCACTGTTGCTGGCTTGTTCTGGAGCTGGATTCGACGGAGGAGGCTCGGCTGCAGGCTTAGAGTCCTTAGAGTCCTCAGAGTCGTCCGGAGAGTTCTTCGCCGGCGGATCCGGGGAAGGAGGCGATGGAGACTCGGGAGGTGAAGATTTTGGAGGATTTGGTTTGGTTGGTGGCTCCGCGTCGGCCGGAGGAGGCGCTGGCGTTTCCGTCGTGGAATTCTCCGACGACGAAGTATCGTTCTTTTCGTCAGCTTTATCTGAGATCGTAATCTGAATTTCCCCCACCGGACCAGACATCCTGCAATCTTCCTTCCCCTCCTTCCAATTTCGATTTTTAAAATTTTCTTCTTATTATTGAACCAAACCAGAAGGAAAATGCAGGATGGATTTTCCTTCCGGCCAAACAGATTTTCAAAATATTTTTTTAACAGAATCTCAAAATAAGAAGAGCAACAAGAAGCATGAACAGCTCTGTTTCTGGTAACAAAAAAAAATGCAGATGAGATTGGTGACGATTCGATCCAAAGAATTTGCCAAAACAAGCCTGAGTCGTGTTATGAGATGATCATAAACGCCACAACAACCAACCAAACTTTAGATTTTTTTATTTTATTTTTTACTTTTCATTTACTTATTTTTGGGAGATTTTTTCATCATCCTCTGTTTGGCGCCAGATCGTTAAACTCATAGCTGCTCTTTCCTTGAATTTCGGGTTACCGCGCACACGCTTATACACTCTGGATTATGGATCCCATTTCGGGTTTGGGCCATGTACCCAATCAAAATTTGGTACTAACCAATGAAGGAGCCCGTACTATCTAACGATACGCTATAATA